>CM021110.1:135390392-135409671 GCA_007115665.2 Sequoiadendron giganteum | reverse complement strand
GGAGAGAGATAGAGGGAGTGAGTGATAGAGATAAAGAGAGGCTTGAAAGAGAGAGAGAATTGAGATACAAAGAGGGAGGGAGAGTGGCTGGGAGGGAGAGACATGAGTGATAGAGAGAGGGAGAGAGATAGAGGGCATGCGAGAGAGAGGGACTTGATTGAGAGAGGGAGAGGTGGTGGGAGGGAGATACTTGAGAGAGATGGAGAGGTAGACAGAGACAAATAGAGGGAGTGAGACAAGGAGGGAGTGGAAGAGAGATAGAGCGAGTGACTATGAGAGGGAGAGGGGGTAGGAGGACTCAAGAAAAAAAGAGAGGGAGGGGATAGGACAAGAATAATTGGAGAGAGAGAGAGAGGGAGAGGGGGTGGGAGGGAGAGACATGAGAGAGATGGATAGAGATAGAGTGGGAGAGAGAGGGAGTGGGAGAGAGAGAGGGAGTGTGTGTGTGAGAGAGAGAGGGGATTGAGATACCAGAGAGAGAGTGAAAGAGAGAGGGAGAGAGATAGATTGAGTGAGAGAGATGGAATGGGAGAGAGATAGAGGGAGTGAGTGAGTGATAGACCTAAGAGAGGGAGAGGGGGTAGGAGGGAGACTTGAGAGAGAGAGAGACAAAGAGAGAAAGATAACAACCTAAGAGAGGGAGATGGAGTGAGCGAGATAAAAAGACCAAAGAGGGAGAGAGAGAGAGGGAGAGTGAGAAAGGGGATTGGAGTGAGATAGATTTATTTAGGTACCTATGTGGGAGGGAAAGAGACTTGAGAGAGGGTATTGGACTAAGAGAGTAGTCTAGGTCGCATGGAAGGGAGTGAGACCTGAGAGATAGAGACTTCAGAGGGATAAAGAGTTATCCAGTTACGGTAACGAGTTAGAGAAGGTATGAAAGGTACAACCTTGACTATCCATCTACGATCATAAACTATGCACTCTAAGCATTATCAATGTTGTTCACCAAAGAGGGGAAATTCTAGTTCTGTGCAAAGTAGGCCATTTGGCACTCGCGAAATGGCCTGCTTTGGACATGTTAATTCACAAGATTTTCAAAGTTTTCTCATATTTTCATTTGTGCTCCTCGTCTCATTTGCACGCCTTTCAATGCAAGTTTATAAAAAACCGTGATTGATTTAGTTAAGGTTTTGATCCATGGCTTCTATTGTAAATGCCTTCGTTTTTGGTCAAAAACCAATATGTGCTAGGTTTAGGATAGATTTTTACATGTTCATCGGAATGTGAAAAAAATTACATTTTTTGAAACTAGACTCCATTCTACACATGATGAAAAAAAATCAATTTTTGATTGGTTTGCAAAAAATTTGGGGGCGAGCACGCTCAAATTTCAGCTTTTCGGGATGTGTCTACTTTGAAAATTCATAAAATATTATATATTCATTAAAAAAATTATCCGAAAGAAGGAGGATAAACTACATGGTGTTAGCTAATTTATCACTATTGGGATTTTTGAAATTCTAAAAAAAAGTTAACCAAAAAAGGGGAGCTCTCAGGCACTATGCTATTTTTTTTGATAAAAATAGGACCTGTTCTGGGCCCCCCCCTTTTTTGAGACCCTTAATCTTCATTAATTTAAAAAAAAAATAGTAGCATAGAGACTAGACTCGGAGCACTTCAACTTTTGTTCTTGCTGCATCTTGAAATTTTGAGCGTAACTATCTTCATTTTCTTGTGCAAATCAGATTTTGTTGATTTCAGAAAAAAAAAAAAAAGTGGCATCTTAAGAGCCAAAATTATGTCACAGATTGGTGCACTTACCCTTTTGTCATATGTTCATATTAATTTATTTTATAGAAATAACGATCTCTATAATATTTAAATATATAGAATTAAATTTACTTTGTATAATAAATGAGTGAATATATGTTTACTTTATTTCTAATAAACTATATTTGTTTTCTTATATTTATGTTGAAGTTATGCCCTCTACAAGAGGGAGCTAGATATTTTTGGGAACCCATAGTTGATATTATCTAATTACAATGCAAGATGATTGAAATGATCTCATCTGTCAATTCCTTTTCTGTTTTACTTTTTTATTCACCATCCTTTCATTCACTAACAATCATATAATGATATATTACTTTTATTTTTGTTGTAAAAACTATCAACTACAGGGAAACAACTATCCACTTTATTAAATTTTGAAATGTTAAAGGTGCATAGTCATTCCAAGGAGCTTGGAGTTCATTCCATAGAGTTGCATACCATATTCTAAGAAAGAAATTGTCTTGTATACAGATTTTAACATTAACATTATAATAAAAATTAATAATATAATATTAGATTAATTTAGTAGTACATTATTAATTATTATATTTATAGTATAATTACTAATTTATTAGTTTATGTTATGTATTATATTAGCTTTAAAACATTATGGTATTAAATATTTACTAATTTTAAATATGTATTTAAACAATAGTTGCATTACAACTATAGTCCCTACCTAAAGTTGCAAGGTCAAAGAAAAATATGTATAAATGATATTGTATATGAAAATCAAGGTGCCTTAAACTCTAAAAATTTACCATGAGCTCTATTGAAAATGAGAAATTTATTTTTTATATAAAACTAAATCAGATAAACTATTAAAAAATACTATATTAGAACAAAACAACCAAAGCCTAAATGAGAGAATTGGAAATAAATAGGAATTTTTTTCTTCACCATTTCCATTATAAAACCATAGATACTATAAATCATGTGTAAATTATACTTTTTACGTTTTTTAGCATCCAAAATGATTTGTAATTAGCAGTTTATAATTTAATTTGTAAATTAATTCCAATTACAAAATTCCCTAATCCAGACAATATTGTGTGACTATGATTTTAACCGTTGAAATTATGGAAAATTAGAATGCACTTGTTCTTTATCCAAAATTAATAAAACATGAACTAATTACATAAATTCGTAATTAGAAAAACTCAAAGAATCAAATACTGAAAAGAATTATGAGACAAAAAAGAAGAATAGAGATCACAAGCTTGATAACGGAGTTCGCTCAATTTGAGCTACGTCTCTAGGTCCGCTTCTCAACGTTGGACCTCTTTATTGATATCGCTAAGCTTCAATAGCCTTCTTACAATATCCAAGCTTTAATCACTCACAATCTCCCTCTTTACAATTTTATAATTCTTGGTGTAACAACACCTTGTAATTTCTCTCCTTCGGTAATTCTCCACCTTACCAAGAGCATAAAAAAACTCTCAAACATTTGAATGCATAACTCACACTCCTACCCCCCTTTTATACATAATTTTTCATATGGGGTTAAAAACCACCATAATAAATAAATAACTCCCCTCAAACAAATTAACCCCTTTCAAATATTTCGTTCAACCCCTTTTGGCCTTTAATTAGGATTCATAACAATTTAAGGGGTTAAAATAACCATAAAAGATTATTTTGTTAATAATTTGGGCTAGAATATGCTTTAAATATGACATAGCTCGTTTACAATAACTTCCCCATAAAAAACCAATTTAATTTGCTTAAGCCCTTAACACCTATTCACAGGCTCATTTGGTTTTTGAATTGTTAAGTTGTTTTTCTTTAAAATGGAGGGTTATTTGTTTTTCTTAGGAGTTAATCTTTCTGATTTTTAGGAGATTTAGATCCCACCAAATCCAGTTGGAATCCCACAAAATCCAATCCCACCAAATAGATTTTGTGGAAAAAACTTCCACCACTTTATTATTATTTTTCAAAAATAAAGCATGGTGTATGTGAATTTTGTGAGATTTTTGCCACATCACCTGCAATTTCCACGTCACCATCCAGTCAATTGCCACATTTGCATGATGATGTCATGTTGACATCATCATTTGGACTGGTCAACTCTTTTTTCTGCAAACTTTGACCAACTCTCTTTTGCTCATATGGACTTCGTTTTTGAAATCGAAGATAGTTCCAGAATCAGTGCGATGAGCACTATGACTTGGTGTCATTTTTTCTTGGATTTGAGACAATAAAATTTTCACCTTTTTGAATGCCTGATTCGCCTATTTGACTAGACCTTTGGCCAAGCATAACTCTTGCATACGAGCTCCTTTTGACACGGTTCAAGTTGCACTAGGATCATGTTTGTGAGCTCCATACAATGAGGCTGGTTTCATGATGTTTAGAGACTATAAAATTTTGATTTCTTCCAGATCCACCTAGATCATTCCTCCACATTGAGAAGATTTTGGACCTCCAAAAGGTCTATTTTTATATACAATTGAAGTGAGGGCATTTTCAACTCACTTGCCGAGTATCATCTATCCTTCCTTTTTGGAACCTGTACATCTGACTCATCATAACAATAATCAAAATTGTACTGACATTGTTAAGCACATTAGCCATAAATGCATCCACATTCAGTGTTGCTGCTACCAACCATACACTGCTAAAAAGTAGAAGGTTGAATAACAAAGATAAATTTGCGGACAAGAAAAATAATGTACCAACTTCATGCTTGTCTTTCATAACTGGAACAACCTTAGAATCAGGCATTCTTTTATGCAATGAAACTTCTTGTGGTGCAGACGTAAGTGCCAAATTATTGCTTGCATTAACTACCCTTTTCAAATGTCTTGTTCTCACAAAAGACTTACCAGTCTTAATTGGATGAGAATGCATAATGTATTCAATTCCTTCCTTAAACAAGTGATAATGATTATATTCCCTATAGAATATTTTTTTCCTATCATAGAAGTATGGGCTACCCAACACAATCCCAAAGATATAAAGTGGAACCACATCAAATTCAACCTCATCTATAAACTTAGATGTTATTGCAAATCTTAAATTGCATTGCTTAGTTACTTGCAATATGTTATCATTGCACACCCATCCTAATGGATAAGGTTTTCTATGTGGCTTTTTTTTCAATCCCAACTATTCAACAATTTCTTCTAAAATTATATTAACTTGGGACCCACTATCTATCAGTGTATCAATCTTAGTGTTCTAGAAAGCACCCTTATGTGAAACAACTCACATCTTTTTCTATCTTCAGGAACAACATGACTTTTAGAAGTAGAAGCACATGAAACATCAATGGCAGAATCATTACCAACAAAAGCTTTACCTTTCAAATCCACAAATGAAATCTTCTATTCATCACTAGATTCCATACCAAGGTCTTGCACGATAGTTGTGACTTCTTCCTACCCTTTCGATCCTTGAACCACTTAGGCTTTTGATCATGATGCAATTCCCTACACTTCCCATCTTCATGCCCTTGCTTCTTACAGTGTGAGAAATAAGGCCTCTCATCCTCCTTCTTTACAGTAGTAGTTCGTTGTGATTTTTCCTTCCCTTTCTTGTTGCTTTTTTGCTCAATGGTGTCCAACAACATATTGTCCTGGTTATTCCTCGAGCTTGTTTCCAAATGGATAGATTGCACACTAACTTCATCAATGTTAGTTGGATTAAACATAAGTATAGTATGTTTCAAATTCTCACATAATCCACCTATATACTTTAACAAATTTTCTTACCTGTATAAAGGAATGCCCAACATAAATCCCTCTTCCTAAATTCCTATGTATATTCTTGCACACTTTGTCCTTTCTCTTGCTTTAATGATTGCCAATTCATCATTTTTTTTTGCATATGCCCTAATGGATAGAACTATTTTTTAAGTGCAGCTATAAACTCAAACCAAGAAGAAATTATTTTGACATATCAACTAATATCTTCTTGAGTCTTACTCTCCCACCAAATTAGAGTTGTGCCTCCCAAGAAAAGAGTGGCTAACTAGACCTTTGAAGCATCATTAGTGAAAATTTGAACCCTTCAATAAACTTAAACTTGTTTGTTACAATTGTTGAGTTTATCTGCATCCAATTCTCCATTATAGACTGTCAAATCAAATTTAACATCAAGTTTCAACAAAGGTGCATTAGTTTGCATGGGTTGTTTCTTCTTAGAAGACTTCGATGAAGAAGAAGAAGAGGATGAGGATGGAGGTTTAGGAGGGTCACCATCACCTCCTACTCCTTTACCTTTGTCATTTTTTGAAGATTCACTTCCCGTCTTCTTTTTGTTCTTGAGTTCTTTTTTACTCTGTCACTCTTGCCTCTCTTGGAAAAGAACTTCCACCATAGCCTTCATTTCAAGAAAATATTTCCAAAAGTTTCTTTCATCAAGCTCTAGAACTTCATGTTCAGTTACCATTTTTGACATTTTTGATGGCCTTCCTTTCTCGATCTCAGGATTGAACTTTGTAAGTGCACCTTCTCCTTGCTTCAATTTCAACCTGGTTAACATTCACTTTTGCAATTTCCTATTAACAAGCTTTGATACCACTTGATTTTTAATTAGCAGTTTACAATTTAACTTGTAAATTAATTCCAATTAAAAAATTCCCCAATCCAAACAATATTGTGTGACTATTCTTTTAACCATTGAAATTACAGAAAGGGTGATTGCATGGAAATGGGTAGCCATTTCATGGACACCCTTCAATTTTTTTTTTGAAAAGCCACAACGCGAGCACGTTATGGCTTGTTGTGTCGAGCTTGAGGCTCAGCAACAACAAAACAATAACGTGAGCGCATTATAATGCACTCAAGTTATTACTTGTTAAAAGAAAAAGAAAAAGTAAAAATCTATCATTCTATTTCGATTGTTTTTTTCTTGCAGCTGTAGCCAAAACCCCCATATTTTCATGCTCGCATTCTAGGAGGAGCAATTCAACAAATTTCTTCACCAAAAATTGCTATTTCTTTGCAACGATGGCACCACGATGAGGAGGAGGTGTGAGAGGTAAGGATTCTGTGGTTTCTATTTTGAATTAGTTAGTTTTAGGTTGAATTTGATATATATTTGTTTGAATTTTTAGGAGATGCAAATCAACTTGCAAACCCTCAAGATACTCAACAGGAATACCAACCAAATACTCAAGATCAAAATCAGCCACAACAACAACCTCTTCCACCAATCACTCAACCCCCTCTTGACACTCAACAAAATATAATGAGTGAAATTGAGAACAACAAAATGAAAATTGAGGATTTGATCAGTAGGTTGAGTGATCCGAATGGTTCAACCGTATAAAGAATGACCCTAGAAAATTCATTGAAATATATGTTAAAAAATGTAGATTCAATTAGCAAAAGAATAACTGTATGGCAAGATAGGAGGCAGGCGGCTAGGGATTATTATGCAAATAAACTATCATACAAAGATGTAAAGGATTTAAAAATTACAAAAGGTGATTTGTGCTCACTATTCATCAACCCACGCAAAAATCAAAATCTTACCCTCAATGCGAAGAGGTTTCCTATCCATTGGTGCCACCACCAACATATTAGGGACCAGTTTTATGATAGGTGGTACATGGTCTTCGATTACCCACCGTGCAAAAATTGCGAGGTCCCAAAATATTTCCATAGGAAACTATATAGTGAGTTCATATTGAAAAAAATCCCAAATTATTTTGATATGAGGGATTTCCAGGGGAGAGGTGGGGGTCAGCTCAGGATAGACCTGGTGCACAACTGGATCCTATGTGGAAAAGTTGATGAGCTCTCGCTAGTCCACCTCATGAGCACATTGTTATGCCTTTCGTTGTGAAGGATAGTGTTGACGTAGAGACATTGTAGGAGATCAACACTTTGACCTAGAGTGTCATCCATCATACTAGCCCTATTCTACAATGCCATCCAGGGGAGTCTTCAAGTGGTGGTCTTCGAACACATGTGTGTTAGTCTTCCAGGGCTACTTGTTCATATGACCCCACCGACACTCAGGAGACTAGTACGCATGATTCATCTATAGCTATGGAGATGGAGAGGGAAAATGACATTTTGCATCAGGCATATGGCATTGATAGTCAGATAAAAGTTAGTGCATCTTCATTGAATTTAATTTATTAAATTTCGATTTTGAAATGCAAGATTAACTAAAAATGTTTTATGATTTTAATAAAATTTTAGGGTCACAGTGTTGAGATTGGATACACCAGCCCCCCACCAACTTATTTCTATAGTACACCTATTGCAAGGGTATGCAACTAGTAAACAATTATAAATTTATTGCATGTCAATAGCATTGTTTTACGAATGGTAATTTAATATGCGATTTTGGATGTTGAACAGACTAATATTGGAGGTTTTGATGGAACACTTTCCGGTGGTGGTGGATTTACTCAAACCTACATGGAGGTAATAGAATAAATATTTTAACTAATGAATCAAGTATTTAATATATTTGTGTAGTTTGTATGCACATCGTTGATTACATTGAATAATTTGTTGTTTTATTTTCAGTTGTTGCAAGAAGAAACACCTCTGAATGTGACAAGGGCAATGGAGATTGGTGTGACATGTGCTATACAATCCTCGATGGCTCTAATAGGAGAGGTATGATGAAAATTAGTAAATTTCAATTTAAATTTGTTGTTATAGATGTTAGTTAGTGAAAAATCAAACCATTATTGATTCACGTAGTTTAATTTTTATTTGTATGGTTTATACAGGGCTTGAGCACACCTGAGCATGGGTGTGAGAATATTTCCCTCATGGAGAGATATTGTGAGATGGCGGTAAGTGATTATTGTTTCAAATATATCATTTTTTATAATGTAATTTCTATATATTCATGTCTTTACTTCTTATTGTAACAGTTAGAACTTCACCATGAACTAAACCCTAGGAGGAGTAGTAGGAGCACTCCTCGAGCACAACAAAAATGAATGATAGACCTATCACCATACGATCGAAAAGGAAAGGGAAAGATTTTATTTCTAGGGCATGGAGAGCAATGACTTTTGATTCCAGAGCCCTTTGTTGTATGCCTACATGGCAGTTTTGTACATATTTTTTATTGGACATATTTGACATTGCATGCTTATATGGGATTCTCGTAAGCCTATATGTATATTTTGTACATATATTTCATACTTATATCGACATATATTGATATATGCCTACATGACTATTTGGTTAATACAATTATCTTTTATCGATGCCTGTCCATATTTGCATCCTAAATTGATGGTTCAATAGATATGAGTTACATGTATTCAAGTGTATACTTTACAACTTATGTGTATACTTTTTGACTTACGTGTGTTCAAATGTATACTTTGTGGATTACGTGTTTTCATGTGTATACCTTGTATTCATGCATATAATTTGTATTAATTTGTGTATACTATGTATTTGTGTGTATACTTTTTGAGGCTTACTTGTTTTTGAGTACTTGTGCTTCCCTTATTGACATGTACATGCTTGACTTAGTCACATGTAAAATTATTAATTGGTTAGCCTTAGCATTGATCATTGTTGTCCTTCATGGTTTGTCTTGAATATTAATTGATTGATGCTAAAAAACTTTATCTAAAAGAAAAAAACAGGTTTAAAATTGACATTCCATGAAATGATTCATAAAAAGATTCCAATATGTTCTTGATGCGTCACTATCAAAAGATTTATATGTCAAATTGTTGCAATATTATTTCTTTTATACGAAATGGACTCGGGAGAAAGAAAGTTAAAATTTATAATACAAATAAGAAATGGACTCAATGTTGTCCTAGACCCCCGAATAGGTCTATTTAACAAATAAAAATGCTCTCAATCACTCTTTGAATTGAAAAGCACCATTGGTGATGCAGAGTGGCTCAACCAAGTTGTGATTTGACACAACTTCTCTCAAATATGCCCACTAAGACTCCAACATTCACTTGAATCAACGATAAGAACTCTCCTATTCCTTTATGGTTTTGCACCAAACCACTGCCAAAAGAAAGCCAACTCAGCCTTCTTTCAATCCATGTCATCCTTGGGACCGTATAGGAAGCTGGAGGTCGTACCAAGTATGGGATCAACAAGTTTGTATCAAAAATATAAAAAATAGAGAACAGTGTGAATAATTCTTATTAGATCTTCTCTAAAATTTCATCAACCACCTCCATTCAATCCTCTCAAGGCTTTACACAGTGTTTTACACCCTTCTCTAACTAATCCACGCTCTCAACTAACTAAAAACCAACATTCAAAACAAGTAACCGTTGCATTTCAAATTTCTTTCTTTCAGCAACTTACAAATTTGCAACTTTAGACTCCTCCAACCTAATGAGTACATCTAATGACCTCTAAACCCACACAAATGGCTTACAAATAACCTTATTACATCGAAAAAAATCCATTCTTTCACAATCATATACAAATTCACAAATTTTCCTTCAAAGGCTACAAAGACAACTTCTAGTGCAAGATTGAAATTTTCACATTTTTTATCACTAGACCCAAAAGTCACCCTAAAACATACCTAATGGTCTTAATTGACCTTATTCAAGACAAAGCATGCTCAAAATACCCACAACAACCTATTAAACAACCTATTCACCATCAGATAATCACTAAAACCATTGAACTAGACCTTCTTCGTCAAATGGAGGAACAAGGTGCTCTACACCAATGATCATACTCTTTTTGTGTGGAATACTTAGCCTTCTCAACCGTCATTTGTATGTTTCTCTTTTCAAGTGTTTTGCATGCCATCATAAGGGATCAAACCGATTGAATGCAAGTTGGATCAATTCCACGTGTTTGGGTGTGAAAGAGGACCATGCCTAGCGTAAACCTACCTATTGGGATAATTTGGAGTAGTTAGTTTAGTCACACAAATTGCAAAATGAAAGTTGCACCACTTTGCAACTTTGCACAACTTGAATTTGACACTTTTTCCATCAAATGAAAATCCATCGCCATGGGAAAACCACTCTGAGATAGCCAAAATTGAGAGAGGTTTTTGTAGAGGGGCCCAACATGATCCTATAGGATCAAATGAGAAGTTTCTAAGCATCACGGTATCTGATTAATAGCATGCTAAAGTTTGCAGCTATTTTGCACTTTAGACCCTTAAGGGATCGATCTGGTGGAACGTAGTTCAAAGCAATTCCACGTGTTTTAGTGCAAAAGAAGACCATTCCTAGCATAAAAATACTTATTCAGATGCATTGGAGCATTTAGTTTGGTCACATAAGTTACAGAGTGAAAGTTGCACCACTTTGCAACATTGCACAAATTGAATTTAACACTTTTTCGATCAATTAAAAATCCGTCGCCATGGGAAAACCACTATGAGATAGAAAAAAATGAGATAGGTTTTTCTAGAGGGGCCCAACGCAATCTTGTAGGATTAGACGAGAAGTTTCTAGGTGTCATGTTATCTGAGTAATATTACGATGAATTTTCCATCCATTTTGCACTTTGGACCCTTAAGGGATTGATCTGGTGGAACATAGCTCAGAGCGATTCCACATGTTTTGGTGCAAAAGAGGCCCATTCCTAGGATAAAAATACCTATTCATATATGTTGGAATAGTCTACTTGGTCACACAAGTTGGAGAGCGAAAGTTGCATCACTTTACAACTTTCCACTACTTGCATTTTATGCTTTTTCCATTAAGTGAAAATCCGCCGCCACGAGAAAACCACTCTGAGTTAGCCAAAAATGAGAGAGGTTTTTGTATAGGGGCTCAGCATGATCCTATAGAATCAAATGAGAAGTTTCTAAGCATCACAGTATCTAAGTAATAGCATGCTGAATTTTGCAGCCAGTTTGCACTTTGGACCCTTAAGGGATCGATCCAGTGGAACGTAGCTCGGAGTGATTCCGTGTGTTTCAGTGTGAAACAAGACCATGCCTAGCATAAAAATACATATTCATATGCATTTGAGTAGTTATTTTTGTCACACGAGTTGGAGAGTGAAATTTGCACCACTTTGCAACTTTGCACAGTTTGAATTTGACACTTTTTCCATCAAGTGAAAATTCGTCTCCACAGGAAAACCACTCTAAGATAGCCAAAACTGAGAGAGGTTTTTCTAGAGGGGCCCAACAAAATCCTATAGGATTAGATGAGAATTTTCTAAGTTTCATAATATCTGAGTAATAGCATGTTGATGTTTGCAACCATTTTGCACTTTGGACCCTCAAGGGATCGATTCGGTGGAACATAGCTCGGAGTGATTCCACGTGTTTCGGTGTGAAAGAGGACCATGTATAGCATAAAAATGCCTATTTGGATGTGTTGGAACATTCCTCTTGGTCACAAAAGTTGTAGAATGAAAGTTGCACCACTTTACAACTTTGCACTGCTTGCATTTGATGCTTTTTCCATCAAGTCAAAATCTGCTGCCACGGGAAAACCACTCTAAAATAGCCAAAACTGAGAGCTTTTTGTAGAGGGGCCCAAAACAATCTTGTAGGATCAGACGAGAAGTTTCTAAGTTTCATAGTATCTGAGTAATAGCATGCTAAAGTTTGCAATCATTTTCCAGTTTCGACCCTTAAGGGATCGATTTGGTGGAACGTAGCTCAGAGTGATTCTGCATGTTTCGGTGCAAAAAAATACCATGCCTAGCATAAAAATACCTATTCAGATGCGTTGGAGCAGTTAGTTTTGTCACACAAGTTGTAGAGCGAAAGTTGCACAACTTTGCAACTTTGTAGAGCTTGAATTTGACACTTTTTCCATCAAGTGAAAATCCGCCGCCACGGGAGAACCACTTTGAGATAGCCAAAATCGAGAGAGGTTTTTCTAGAGGGGGCCAACGTGATACTTTAGGATTAGATGAGAAATTTCTAAGTGAAATGGAATGATTTTTATGGGATTTGTGTTGCTGCCCCTGTAGATTTTGATGGAAAAGGGCATGAAAAATGAGGTTTCACCCTAGGGTTTGATAAAATATTGCATGTAGAGGTTGGGCGATTATTTTCTGAGTTTTTTCAGGTGATTTTAAGAAGGTTTGAGGTGGTGGCATGTTCTCGTAAGGTGTGGAACCATTCCTTTCAATAAACCCTCCTTATACTAGCATAAAATAAGGGTTTTGGTTTGGCATGGTGGAGTGAGTTTGTCCTGAGACAAATTGTGGATATGAGGATTTGGATACATGACAGTTGCTAACCCAAAAATTTAAGGGGGTTCTTGAATGTTTAAAGGTATGTTCCTTTGTAAATTAGGCCTAGTTAACCTAATGAGGACAACGAAGAAGGTCATTTTTGATGCACATGTTCCAAGATAGTCACTATTGATTTTGAAGTATGTGTTGTAATTCAATAATAGCTATCTAGATTAGTTATTTTTTTTGTGAAATCATTTGAGAATATTTCCTCAAAACACCATTTGGAGCCACTCTTTTCACTTGAAAATTCATCATAAGACCCTTTAGCAGCAACTTCGCCTTTGTTTCTTGAATTCCCCTGCACAAATAAAGACACCTAAGACCACTCAAACACCTTTATTTCATCCCTAATACAACTTCTAGACTCTTGTCTTGCACTTCCATTTACAATTTGAATAATTTTCATTCAAAGATTATATGGCAAAATTGATAATTTTTTGAAGCAAGAGTGCATACTTGCACATTTGATCACCAAACTCACAAAATCCATAAATACATGAAATATTGGTCTATTTAGACCTTATTTTCAATAAAATCTATGAAAATGAATCTAAAAACTCATGAACTCACCCAAAGACCTTAAGAAATATTGTCACCAAAGTAGATTTTGAAACATGGTTGTAGGTGCCCCTACACCACGGGTTTTGAATACTGCAAGGGGAAGCATGCTCAAAGGATGAATTTTGGTGAGATATTTGGAATGCGTATTTGGTTTATTTAAATCAATAACATGTTTATTATAGTGTCTTGGATTTCTGGATAAAGGTTGGTAGTTACCTTCCATTATTTATTGTTATTTTTCCATGTAAGTTGTAGCATTGAGTTCTTGAATTAGTGAATCATGAACGAATTCAATGGTTCTGAGTTTCTAATCAGCTTTATGCTATGTTACAATCAATTTTATGATGGTTAATCTATTTTTTTGAGTCTGATAAAGAGTTGAAACCAAGTTCTAATGTTTTGATGAAAAGATGATTGAGTTTGTTCTTTGATCTTCTTCAATTTAAGTTAGGGTCAAAAGTAACCTTGATGATTTGTGGATCTTGGTAGATGCTCTGCACCAAATTTAAAATGGTAATTGTCAAGTGTATATAATTGTGCAATTTAAAATATGCATTGACAACGTAAGGTTATAATGACAAACAAAAATGAAAGCAAGCCATAACAAAATGAAAGAAAATGTGTAAAGACTTCACATACCTAAAAAACCAGACTTTTAAATGGAGGAGTTCAACCCAATTATGTAGCCTTAGCTTCTTCTTTCTTCAAACTCCACAACAATTTTTCTTGTTCAAAATCTTGTTCCCCTCCAAAATTCGATTGTATATCAATTTTCAATGGAATTCAAACTTCAATTGATATTATATGTCTTTCAACGTGGAAACTCTATTATTTCATGCAAAGCTGGTAGAAAGATCATGGAAAAGGTGATGGAATGTGAAAAACATGCTTGCACACTTCACAACATTATCAAAAAGCTACTTTTTGTTAGAGCATGCACAGAACTAGGGGAATATATAGACTGTGGGCCTTGACATCATGGGTATATAGAGTTTTTTAACCATTTTTAGTGGAGTAAAAAAAGTGCTCGTGTTATAATGCGAGCGTGTTATATTAAATATGGTTTTCTTAATATATTTATTTTCTCCCTCTTTGTCTATACCCTCTATCCTAATTTTATATCTCTCCCTTGCACCCTTATAGTAGAGGAGATAGAGGTGAGTGTGTGTGTGTGTGTGTGGGAGAGAGAGAGAGAGGTAGAGGGAGAGGGAGAGAAAGAGGGAGAGAGAGAGATGGAGGGAGGGAGGGAGAGGGTGAGGGTTAGAAAGAGACAGTGGGAGAAATGGAGATAGATAGGGAGGGAGAGAGGGAGAGAGTGGGATAAAGAGAGAGTGGGAGAGTGGGAGAAGAAGAGAGTGGGAGAAAGATAGAGTGGGAGGGAGAGAGTGGGAGAAAGAGAGAGTGGGAGAGAAAGAGGGAGATAGGGAGAGAGACAGAGTGGGAGAGAAAGAAGGAGAGAGGGAGGGAGAGGGAGAGGGGGAGAAATAGATATTGGGAGAGATGGAGATAGAGAGGGATTGAGAGAGGGGAGAGTGGAGAAAGAGAGAGTGGAGAGAGGGAGAATGGGAGAGTGGGAGAAAGATAGAGTGGGAGGGAGAGAGGGGGAGAGTGGTAGAAGGAGAGTGGGAGAGAAAGAGGAGAGAGGGAGGAGAGGGAGAGGAGAGAAAGAGGGGAGAGGGAGGGAGAGGGAGAGGGGGAGAAAGAGATAGTGGGATAGATGGATATATAGAGGGAGGGAGAGATAGACTGAGAGAGAGATAGAGGGTAGAGGGTTAAGAGTTAAGGGTTAATGGTTTAAATGTTTAAGAGAGAGGGTAGATAGAGTGGGAGGGAGAGAGGGGGAGAGTGGGAGATAAAGAGGGAGAGAGAGGGAGAGAAGGATGAAGAGGGAGAGGGAGGGAGAGAGGGGGAGAGTGGGAGAGAGTGGAGAGTGGGAGAAGGGGAGAGTGGGAGAAAGATAGAGTGGGGGGGAGAGAGGGGGAGAGTGGTAGAAAGAGAGAGTGGGAGAGAAAGATGGAGAGAGGGAGAGAGGGAGGGAGAGGGAGTGGGTGAGAAAGAGGGAGAGAGTGAGGGAGAGAGTGGGAGAGTGGGAGAAGGGGAGAGTGGGAGAAATATAGAGTGGGAGGGAGAGAGGGGGAGAGTGGGAGAAAGAGAGAGTGGGAGAGAAAGAGGGAGAGAGGGAGAGAGGGATGGAGAGGGAGAGGGAGAGGGGTGAAAGAGATAGAGATATAGAGGGAGGGAGAGATAGACTAAGAGAGAGAGAGGGGGTAGAGGGTTAAGAGTTAAGGGTTTAAGGGTTAAGGGTTTCAATGGTTAAGAGATAGAGAGTAAATGGAGATAGTGGGAGAGATGGATACCCTCTTAATCCATCAACCCTGAACCCTAAACCCTAAACCCTCAACCCTCAACCCTCAACCCTTAAAACCTAATCCATCAACCTCTATACCCTCTTATCCCTCAATCCTAAACACTCAACCCTTAACCCTTCAACCCTACTCCCTCTACCCCTATACCCTATTAATCCCTCGACCCTAAACCCTCAAACCTTAAACCTTAATCCCTCAACCCCTATACCCTCTTAATCCCTCAACCCTCAACCCTTGAACCCTAATGTCTCAACCCCTATACCTTTTCAATCCCTCAACTCTCAACCCTTAACCCTTAAACCTAATCCATCAACCCTCAATAGTCAACCCTCAACCCTTCAACCCTAATCCCTCTACCCCTATACCCTCTTAATCCCTCAACCCTCAACCCTCAACCCTCAACCCTTCAACCCTAATCCCTCAACCCCTATACCTTCTTAATCACTCAACCCTCAACCCTTAAACCCTAATCCCTCAACCCTTATACCCTCTTATTCCCTCAACCCTCAACGCTCAACCCTCAACCCTTCAACCCTAATCCCTCTAACCCTATACCCTCTTACTCCTTGAACCCTCAACTCTCAACCCTTAAACGCTAATCCCTCAACCCCTATACCGTTTTGATCCCTCAACCATCAACCCTCAACCCTCAACCCTCAACCATCAACCCTTCAACCATAATCCCTCTACCCCTATACCCTCTTAATCCCTCAACCCTCAACCCTCAACCCTTAAACCCTAATCCCTCATCCCCTATACCCTCTTAATCCCTCAACCCTCAATGATCAACCCTCAACCCTTCAACCCTAATCCCTCTACCCCTATACCCTCTTAATCCCTCAACCCCTATACCATTTTAATCCCTCGACCCTAAACCCTAAACCATTAAAACCTAATGCCTCAACCCTTATACCCTCTCAATCCCTCAACTCTCAACCCTCAACCCTTAAAACCTAATCCCTCAACCCCTCTACCCTCTTAATCCCTCAACCATCAACACTCAACCCTCAACCCTTCACCCCTAATCCCTCTACCCCTATACCCTCTTAATCCCTAAACCCTCAACCCACAACCCTTTAAATCTAATCCCTTAACCCCTATACCCTCTTAATCCCTCAACACTCAACCCTCAACCCTTAAACCCTAATCCCTCAACCCCTATACCCTCTTAATCTGTCAACCCTCAACCCTCAACCCTTAAACCCTAAACCCTCAACCCATATGCCCTGTCAATATTTCAACTCTCAACCCTCAGAACTTAAACCATAATCCCTCAACCCATATACCCTCTTAATCCTCCAAACCTCATTACTCAACCCTCAACCCTTAAACCCTAATCCCTCTAATTCTATACCCCCTTAATCCGTCAACCCTCAACCCTTAAAACCTAATCCCTCAACCCCTATACCCTCTTAATCCCTCAACCTTCAACCCTTAAACCCTAATCCCTCAACCCCTATAACCTCTTAATCCCTCAACCCTCAATGCTCAACCCTCAATAATAAATCTTTCAACCCTAGTCCCTCTAACCCTGTACCCTCTTAATACTTGAACCATAAACTCTCAACTATTAAACCCTAATCCCCCAACCCCTATACTCTCTTAATCCCTCAACCCTCAACCCTCAACCCTCAACCCTCAACCCTTAAACCCTAATCGCTCAACCCCTATACCCTCTTAAACCCTCAACCCCTATACCCTCTTAAATTATACCCTCAACCCTCAACCCTTAAACCCTAATACCTCAACCCCTATATCATCTTAATCCCTCAACCCTCAACCCTCAACCCTCAACCCTCAAACCCTAATCCCTCAACCCCTATAACCTCTCAATCCCTAAACCCTCAACCCTCAAACCCTAATCCCTCTCCCCTATACCCTTTTAATCTCTCAACCCTCAACGCTCAACCCTCAACACTTAAACCCTAATCTATCTACGCCTATACCCTCTTAAACCCTCAACCCTCAACCCTTAAACCCTAATCGGTAAACCCCTATACCCTCTTAATCCCTAAACCTTCAACCCTCAACCCTTAAACACTAATCCATCAACCCCTATATTCTCTTAATCCATCAACAATCAACCCTCAACCCTTAAACCCTAATCCATTAACCCCTATACCTTCTTAATCCCTCAACCCTCAACGATCAACCATCAAATCTTCAACCCTAATCACTCTAACCCTATACCCTCTTAATCCTTGAACCCTCAACCCTCAACCCTTAAACCCTAATCTTTCAACGCTTATACCCTCCTAATCCCTCAACCCTCAACCCTCATCCCTTCAATCCTAATCCACCAACCCCTATACCCTCTTAATCCCTCAAACCTCAACCATGTACCCTTCAACCCTAATCCCTCAACCTCTATACCCTCTTAATCCCTCAACCTTAATCCCTCAACCCCTATACCATCTTAATCCCTCAACCCCTATACCCTCTTAATCCCTCAACCCTTAAACCCTAATCCATCAACCCCTATACCCTCTTAATCCATCAACCCTCAACCCTCAACCCTCCACCCTTCAACCCTAATCCCTCTACCCTATCTGGTCTTAATCCCTCGACCCTCAAACCTCAACCCTCAACCCTCAACCCTTAAACCCTAATCCCTCAACCCCTATACCCTCTTAATCCCTCAACTCTCAACCCTCAACCCTTAAAACCAAATGCCTCAACCCCTATACCCTCTCAATCCCTCAACTCTAACCCTCAACCCTTAAACCCTAATCCCTCAACCCCTATACCCTCTTAATCCCTCAACCCTCAACGCTCAATGTTCAACCCTTAAACCCTAATCCCTCTACCCCTATACCCTGTTAATCCCTCAACCCTCAAACCTCAACCCTTAAACCCTAATCCCTCAACCCCTATACCCTCTGAATCCATCAACCCTCAACCCTTAAACCCTAATCCCTCAACCCCTATACCCTCGTAAACCCTAAACCCTCAACCCTCAACCCTCAACTGCTATACCCTATTAATCCCTACACCCTCAACCCTCAACCCTTAAACCCTAATCCGTCAACCCCTATAGCCTCTTAATCCCTCAACACTCAACACTCAACACTCAACCCTCAACCCTTCAACCCTAATACCTCTAACCCTATACCCTCTTAATCCTTGAAACCTCAACCCTCAACCCTTAAACACTAATCACTCAACCCCTATACCATCTTAATACCTCATCCCTCAACCTTTCAACCCTAATTCCTCTACCCCTCTACCCTCTAAATCCCACAACCCTCAACCCTCAACCCTTAAACCCTAATCCCTCTAATCCTATACCATTTTAATCCCTCAATCCTCAACCCTCAACCCTCAACCCGCAACCCTCAACCCTCAACCCTCAACCCTCAACCCTCAATCCTCAACCCTTAAACCCTAATACCTCAACCCCTATACCCTCTTAATCCTTGAACCCTCAACCCTCAC
>CM021110.1:135103115-135390292 GCA_007115665.2 Sequoiadendron giganteum | reverse complement strand
GAGACCTAAGAGAGGGAGAGGCGATAGGAGAGAGAGACTTGGGAGAGAGAAAGAGGGTGGGATGGTTAAGGGTAGAGGGTAGAGGGTTCAATGTTTAAGGGTTAAGGGTTTAGGGTTTAGTGTTAAGGGTATAGGGGATAGAGATAGAGGGAGTGACTGTGAGAGAGAGAGAGAACCCTCTACCGTCCCCTCTACCCTTAACCCTCTCTAGCTCTCTCCCCTCTACCCTTAACCCTTAAAACCCTCTACCCTCTACCCTCTATCTCTCTTCCACTCCCTCTCTCTCTTTGTCTCTCTCTATCTCACTTGTCTCCCTCCTACTCGCTCTCCCTATCTCAAGTCTCTCTCTCACTCACTCCTATATCTCTCCGCTCTACCCTTAGCCCTCTACCCTTAACCCTTAAACCCTTAAACTTTCTACCCTCTATCTCTCTCCTGCTCGCTCCCTCTCTCTCAATACTCTCCCTCCCATCCCCTCTCCCTCTCTTAGGTCTCTCACTCACTCACTCACTCCATCTATCTCTCTCCCCTCTACCCTTAATCCTTTATCCTTAACCCTTAAAACCTAAACCATTAAACCCTTTTACCCTCTACCCTTTGTTGGGTCTCAAAAATGTTGGTTTGAATAAACCATGAGAGGTTGCCAAACTCTCACTACGTTGATGGCCAACTAACAAGGCCAACCAATATGGTTGAACCTTCTACTCTTAAGGCTCTATTAAACCTAGGTGGGTGCACCTATATTAGTGACACAGATTTTGAATTATGTTTCCTACTTGACCTAACTATCCACAAATGGAAATTTGATAGTGGAAAGATATGATCCTAATTTGGTATAAATTGTATATGTAATATCAAGGCGTGTATTAATATGTTCAATTAAGATATGTCAAATGAAAAGAATAAAACTAATGTAATGAAAATAAGGGAGACCAGTGCCTTGTTGGGTAAAACGGAGTCAAATGAAAGCCTTTAATGAATGGTTTCTATCTAGCAGGTTCTCTAATTGTTTGACATATAATTATGAGTTTACAACTGGTATAAACATGCAAGAATGTACTTGATAAACCCTATTTGAGGCAGAATATCAAATCTAACTATCTGATTCTTCTTACTAATCCAAATGACATTCCCAGATTACTTTAATTGATTGAAGGGAGTTTTAATTCTTCTTTAAAGAATCCAATGAACCAAATCACACAGAAACAACAAATGTGTACTGATAAATTGAATATATACTTGATACTTCAATTTAAACAATCAAGAAACATCAGATTGGAGACAATCAGATAATCACAAGAATTCAACAAACAATTGATGCCAAGATGAAATCACCAAATTAACAGTTTTTCATTATCTTCCTTGAAATTAATACATGCAACATAGCCTCCTCGAATGTCATCATTCTGAAAATATAGTACTTACATCAGTCTATCCTATCCTAATTTTTTTTTTTTACAATAGATTTTCAAATCATTTATACATTATAATCGAAGAGTCATGCCCCTTCATTTTCTAGTTATGACCATTTGTATTTTATGGAAAAAATATTTGATTATATTGCCTTTATCGGCAAATCAAATATTTAGACTATAGTTCAACTTTTAATTTTTCACTTTATTACTTATACCGCCCTTAACATTTCTTTTCCTGAGGCTTCCCTTGTGTTTACCGCTCTACCACGAGCTTTGACTTTTCTACCCGCGGTATGGCGGTACCCGTCCCCATGCTAACCATCACGGTATCCATCGTTGCTTACCGCACTATTGCGGTCTTTGCATTTGCTATTGGCGGTACTGTGGTAACCGTTAGCTGCTTCTCCCAACAGTTTACCGCAGGCACCATAGTCTTCATTTTCACGGTTAGGATACTATAGTGTGACCGCTAGCCATTTCCTCCTGTTTACTGCGATCACTGCGGTAAGATTTCCTGACTGCCGCATCATTGAAGACTTACCATCCACCACATTACCGTGGTCTATGGTTTGACCACCAGCGGTATCATGGTGGGACCTTGACTGCCTTCTTTAACCACTCGCCACTGCCTTCATTGGTTGCTAACAGTTTACCACACTACCGTGGTCAATTCATTGACCGCGCGTGGTAAACACTTCATGCCCATTTCAAACTACTACCGCTATACCGCAAGCCCCTTAGTGGGAGGCCGTGGTAAAATGGTAAAGACTTATAGAGTGAAAATGAAAGGGGTGGTAAGGGTTACAAGTTATTTTTTGGCCCTTTTGAATGGCGGTAAAGCTAAAATTTTTATGAGAAGGTAATGAAATATAAGAAAATAAATTGGGGCAAAGTGTAGAAGGCGGTTAATGAGTTTTATGGGAAAGATAGTGAAAATGTAAGGCATGAATAAATAAAATATCTTAAGGTTTTGATGGATTTTCATGGAAAATAATAGGAAAATCCTAGGAATTCTTGTGGAAAATTTCAGTTCTAACACCCTTAACCCTCCCTCCCTCCCTCTATCTCTCTCTCTAGTTCAAAAAATTCATTAAAAAATTCATTAAAAAACCCTAAGGTTTTCCCGTTTAAATTTAATATTTTTCATCAAAATATTAAATTTTTATTCATTTATACCCTATACTTTCCTTTACTCCTTATGGCAACCTGAAAACCTAAGGGATTAAGAGGGTATAGGGGTCAAGGGATTAGGGTTGAAGGGTTGAGGGTTGAGGGATTAAGAGGGTATAGGGGTTGAGGGATTAGGGTTTAAGGCTCTACCTATTTGTCCCTCTATACCTATTTCTCTCTCTCTCCTTGCCTCCTCTCTCTCAATATCTCTACCTTCTTTCCATCTCTACCTCTCTCTCTCTCTCTCTACCCTTAACCCTAAACCCTAAACACTTAAAACCATCTACCCTCTACTCTTTATATCTCTCTCGCTCCCTCTTCCTCCCTCTCTCTCTCAATTCTCTCCCTGCTACCCCCTCTCCCTCTCTCAAGTCTCTCTCAACCCTCACCCCGATACCCTCTACTTTAAACCCAATACCCTCTACCATCAACCCTATAACCTCAAACCTTAAACCCTTAAACCCAAGTAAACTCTATACCCTAATCCCTTAACCCTCAACCCTTAATCCCTTGACCCTTAAACCCTCTACCCTCTACCCTCAACCCTCAACCCTCAACCCTCAACCCTCAACCCTCAATTATCAACCCTTGACCCTTAATACCTCAACCCTAGGTAGGTAGGGGAACATAGGTGAGATACAGAGTGATGAAGGGAGAGGTAGGTAAAAAAAGGGATAGGGGAGATAAATATAGGTAGAGAGGGTAGGAGATGTAGAGAGAGGAGAGATAGAGATAATTAGAGAGGGGAGGGAGGGACAAGTAGGGAGGAGATAGAGGTGTGTGTGTGTGCAGAGAGAGAGATGGTTGAGATATAGTGATGGAGGGAGAAGTGGGTAAAGAGAGGGAGAGGGGAGATAAAGATAAATATAGAGGGAAGGAGATGTAGAGAGAGATGATAGATAGAGAGAAGTGGAGAGTGGAGGGATGGTGGGAGAGGAAAGGAGGAGATTGAGGTGAGTGTGTGTGAGAGGGAGAGAGAGTGAGAGGAGAGAAAATGAGGGGATAGAGGAAGGGGGAGAGAGAGAAATAGATTAGATAGGGAAGGGGGGAGAGATATAGAGTAGAGAGGGAAGGAGAGAGTAAGAGAGAAATATGGGTGAGGGAGAGAGTGGTAGGTATTGGAGTGAGAGGTAGGTAGAGAGGGAAGGAGAGAGGGATGGATAGGAGGGAGAGTGAGATGGATAGAGTGGTGAGATAGAGAGTAGAGAGGTAAGGAGAGAGAAATAGGTATAGAGGGACAACTAGGTAGAGAGAACTAGAGAGGGAATCTTAGGTATCTCACTCACTCACTCACTCCCTCTCTCTATCTTAGGTCTCTCTTTCTCACACACTCACTCACTCCCTCTATCTCTCTCCCCTCTACCCTAAACCCTAAACCCTTAACCCTTAAACCCTAAACCATTAAACCCTCTACCTTCTACCCTTAACCCTCCCTCCCTCTGTCTCTCTCCCAATCCCTCCCTCTCTCTCTCTTTCAAGTCTCTCCATACCACCCCCTCTCCCTCTCTCGGGTCTCTCTCTCACTCACTCAATCCATCTATCTCTCTCCCATCTCCCTTAAACCCTATACCCTGAAACCAATACCCTGAACCAATACCCTCAAACCAATACCCTAATCCCTCAACACTTAAACCCTTAAACCCAATTAAACTCTCTACCCTAATCCCTCTATTAGGTATGTCACTCACTCACTCCCTCTATCTCTCTCCCATCCCTCTCTCTCACTCTCTCCCACTCTGTCTTTCTCCCTCTCTCTCTCCCTCTCTCAAATATCTCCCTACCACTCTCTCTCTCCCTCTATCTCATGTATCTCCCCCCACCCCCTCCATCTCTCTCGAATCCCTCTATCTTGAGTACTCTCTCTCCCCCGAGTACTCCCTCTCCCTCCCACCCCCTCTCTATCTCTCAAGTCTCTCTCTCTCTCACTCCTTGTATCTCTCCCATCCCTCTATCTCTCACTCCCTCTCTCTCCTACTCTCTTAGGTTTCTCTTTCCCATTCCATCTCTCCCACTTTGTCTCTCTCTCCTTCTCTCTCGAGTGTCTCCCTCCCACTCCCTCTCCCTCCCTCTCTCTCACTCACTCTCTCTATCTCTATGGATTAGGGTTTAAGGGTTGAGGGATTAAGCCTCACTTATGTCACAATCCCTCTCTTTCAGGCCTCACTTACCTCCCACCCCACTTTCTTAGGTCTCTCCTTCCCACCCCCTCTCTCCCACTTTGACTCCCTCTCTCTGAAGTCTCTCCTTTTCAGAGGAACATATTTGCCAAATGGGTTTTACCTTGAAATGGTAAAAATAAGGGTTGACCCCGTGATTTAGGCCCACATTCTCCTGTGTTTGTCTGGTTCAGCACTTTATCCGAGTCAGAAACACCTTTTTTTTAGCAGTTGACTTCATATTGTACCAATCTATGCTTGATCCATCACCTTTTTACCACCAATCTGCATGGTAGACAACGTAGAAGAAGATATTTTGAAGTTTCTACATCATTTTACATTATCTGAGGTAATATATTCATTTTGATAAATTGAAATGTTTTTCTTTAGTATATTTGTTTTTTTTTGACAATATAAACTAAATTTCCTTAATGATTTTATTAATCATAACAATTGGACTTAGAATTCAACATTGAATTAGATGGGATTTGCATAAAAAAGTTCAATTTTTACATTTGCATAAAAAAATTCAATTTTTATGAGTTTGAATAACAAAAAACATGACATTTACTTAACATGAATTTACTTATGAATTCTATTTGCATTGCTTATAGTAGTCCATTTCCAGCATGGATAGTGGAATTCACTATATTTCATTCTTTTTCCAACTAATTTGGAAAACTTTTATTTTCATCTAATTTGGAAAACCTCATTGCCAAAGAAATAGTGAATAATGATAAGATATAGCATCACAAAACCTTCTTTAAATCCATATTCTTCATGACTTTGTTGACAATCAAAAATTTGGTTTTGAGAAAACACAAGAGTCTCTAGTTTTCATTTAGGTGGCAGCAATTTATACCCTAGGTTTGTGATTCTCATTGATTTGTTGTATTGAATGGTTTCCACCCCTCTCTGCATCAATTTTTTTGTAAAATGCATTACTTAATTTTTTTCTATGTGTGTTTGTGGACATGTAGCATTCAAGGTCATGCTGAGGAAACGACCGAAGCCTCTAACACTAGAAGAGTGTGCAGCTAAAAATGCAAGGAGAAGAGAATCAAAAAATGTAGCTTGTGAAGAAAAGGAATTGCAACCCATACAGCCACAAAATTATGTGCAATCTAAGAGAGATATCAAATTGGAAAAACAAAGGGCACGAATGAGGAAAGTTCATGGAAGGACAGGAATGAATACAGAAGTTGGGGGAACATCATCAACCATAGGTGAAGGTCAATGCACATCTCCAGTTGAAGACACATTGACAACAACATGTGGTTTTCCAGGTACATCGGAAATCACATCTACAATTGAAGACACACCATCAAAAACATTGTGTTTTGAAAGTACATCAGCAAACACATCTATATTTGAAGGAACTCCACAAATGACATCTCAAGTTGGAGGTACAACATCGTTTACATGTCAATTTCAAGGTATGTCATCAATTGCACCTCCAATTGAAGGTACACGATCTATCCCCGATGTTGTTGACCTTCTCAATATTGACACAAATTTACATTTGAGAACTCCTCCTAGAGTTTTGCATAGAAAACCTACATTTTTTATTGATATTGATTCTAATGTTTTGAAATGGATGCCTAATAAGATTCCAAAATGTACATGTTAAAGATATGTAGAAAGGATATGGAGTTTGTTTTTTGCGAAGCTAAGTGAGGGTGGAAGATGCCAACTATTTGTTGAAATGATGAGGCAACTCAATTTTAGGCCCACCATGAAGGCTCTTGGGCTAAGAGTTTTGAATGACTCAAGTGAAAATTCCATTGTAAGGAACTTGATGAGTGCATACGAGAGCATGGGTTCCACCTCACGCACGAAGGATAGTTGTGCCACACGACGTGTGATGACAACAACACTATTAAGTAGTCAAACAAGGAACAAGGTGAACCTTACAAAGGCAAGTAAGTCTTTGAAAATAAGTAGATCATCTCTAATGAGAGCCAAAGGAAGGCGTGAAAGAGTGGAGGATCCAAATAGCAATGAGTTATGGGCTTTTTCGGGTAGAGTGCCATGGAAAGACACAAGAATTGCTCAAGGCTTGAGATCTTTAATTATGAATTATTGGAAGGATAACACAAGGACCCCTCCTAATCAAAGAGATGTTGTAAGAAGGAGTATTGGTATTATAAACCATGAGCCACATCCAATGCATTATTTGGATACCACTCAAACCCAATTTTTTGTTGATTTTGTACAAAAGTTTCCTGAAATTAAAATATGTCAAAGGTATTTTGAAATGCTAAAGCCTTTTTATGTCAAAATAAATCACACAGGCACTACTTTTTGCTGTAGCGTTCATATTGAGTTTTCTAACCATTATGATGTTTATCAACGTATATGTGTAGATATGCATACTGATAATGTTTTGCAGGAATGTAACATAATGCCTCCACCTAAATCGTCAAGGAAATTTTTGTCTTCCATTTTAAGTGAAAGAGAGGATGGTCAATTTTTTTACAAAAAAATATGTTTGGATGGCACATGTGATCATTGTGGTGGCATGCAAAATTTTCCAATTTGCCAACACATGGCTAGTACACACACAATTGGAGACAAAATTGTGGAATTTGGTAGATATACGACATTGGCATACAGTCTAAAAGATGGGAAAGAAGAAAAGAAGTGTGAATTGGTCAGTGATAAGATTCTAGTGTATCAGTTTATGGGCATTTTTTGTGATCAGGTGGTTTATGATTATGCAATGCATACACACAGAGCACAATGGTTGGACTCACAGTTCAAGTTATGCAAGGACACATTTCCACTTCGTCATACCGTTTCAGTTGTCGATTTTGCCGAGAACTACACACTACAACCAAAGAACAAGGTGCAATCACAATACTACAACTCTGTGCAGGTTTCTATATTTGTAAATATAGCATTCATTCATGCAAATGATAGTACAGAGGAAAATAGGAAAGTATTGAGGGAGTATCACTTTTACATCAGTGATGATCGTACACATTTTGCAGAGTTTGTTCAAGGTTGCTTTCATATGTTCTATGCCGATCTGGCTAGCAGGGGCATACCATTTAGTCAACATATCATATGGTTAGATAATTGTACATCACAATTCAAGAACACCAAAATGGTTTACTGGCTGAGCAGGATGCATAGGATTAGTGGTGTTCAACATATGTGGAACTTCTCAGAGGCTGGGCATGGAAAGGGGGAGCATGATGGAGCAGGTGCATGTATCAAAAGAGCCCTAGCACGAGAAGATTTAAAGTACACAAATAGTGTAAAGTTGATAGATGCAAGAGAAATTGTCTAGTGATGCAATGGTTCAATGGGTCCAGGTAGTGAAGACAATTCTTTAGTTCATATATTTTTTCATTTAGTAGATGATACTAACATTGGAAAATATGAGGATTGTTGTACACTAACAGGATCGAGTGAGCTACACTCTTTTAGAAGCTCCAATGCAGGTACATGGACTATCCATACAAGGAAGATGGCATGCTTTTGTTATGCATGTACACTTCAATCATGGAATGATTGCGAGTCAATAGAGTGGGTTGATGAATGGTTTGTAAGAAGTCTAACCCCACTTGACACTTATCAGCTCCCGATGGCTCTACAAATCACAGAGATGCAATCATCCATTGACTTTGATCATGTATCGGACCTACTAGAACCAGGTAATATATCTTACTTACAAGTTTTATTATGTTGCTCAGGCACATTTATGGGGTAATTGCAGATGAAGACAATGAAGAGGGTACAGATTATTACCTGTGCCATTGTATCGAGGCCAAAAAGAAATTGGAGTCCCTAGTTATAGACAGAGAAAACATAGAATATCCTATAGGTTCAGTGGTTGTTACTAGAACATGGCTTCGAAGGTGTCCAGTTAAGAATGTTGCAGTTTGGTTTTTTGATGACTTCGACACGCATTGGAAAATTCTTCAGTATTCAAACCTTGTCATCACCACCAATGTTCATTTGATCAAATATAAGGGTAAACCTACGAACAAGAACTTGTGGAAAGTGTGTGAGTCTGACCACAAGGCAATACTCGACACAATAAAGACTAGAGCAGACCCAGATAGTTCCCTGGATTGATTTGTAAGTATGCGCATTGAATAAGTAAAGCCATGTTATTGATCACTCTTTTGGACCAACACCTTGCAATAAGGCTTTTTCACGATTACTGTTTGATGTCATATGCATTTACGACTGTCATTGATCCTCTTCTGATTATGACTGTAGGTAATACTGAAGTTTGTCAAAGTATATAAGAAAAGAACAACATCAGTTGCTGGTGCAAGTGTTCAGTGGTATGAGAAACATCGGTTGCTGGTGCATTTTCTAGTTGTCAATCTTCTCTTTCTTTTCCATCTCCTAGATTTATCGGATTGTTATATGCTACATGTTTTATGTTAAGCCTCTCAGTGATATATTTGAAATTTATACGTAGGGTCATCGAGAGATGATAAAGTAGCGAAGGGGCACATCACCATTGTAGGACCTTCAATCAACCTCCTTATCTAGCATGCATGAAGGTGATAGTAGGTCTCATCAGCTGTATGACTAACATGATTTAGTTATTTCTCTTTTAATGATTTTTATGTGAGTCTATGTCTACGATTAAGAAGCTTTTGTAGGTTTTTTGTGGACCAAATTCCTATGATACTACACAACCATAGAGAGGCTACTACCCATGTGTTTCGTAAGGATCGGGTGATGTACATGTTTTGAACCATTTTGGAATACAAATAGTTGGGCTAGCTGAGGTGGAATGGAAAAAAGAAACTGGGCAACAACTCCTTTGGTCCTTTTCTCAAGTACAATATATTTCATGATTTGTGTTGGAAATGGGAGGATTATTTCTCTGCATGTATTGCTACAAGTATTGACAAATGGGAAGATTTTCAAGATGTTCTTCCATCACTATTGTAATATTTCTCATTGACGTACTATATTTTTTTAAGACTCCACATTCAGAAGGACCTATTGCTGCATACACAACCATAGCTCTTGGAGTCTTTAGACACTAACTGACATAGACTTGACAGTCATAGGACATTGACTGTGGTGAGTGAATTTGATTGTCAAGCACTTTATAATCATACACTCGCTGTACTTAACAACTGATCACTACTCATTTCTAATCTGTCCTTTTCATTTGCACATTGCCATGTACAGTGACCCTTCACAGTTCCCTTGTGTTCATACATTCATGATGCTTGTCTTAATGAATAACCTTCCTTTAAATCTATTGTCCTTTGATGAAGTGACAAGGTAGGGGCAGTGTATGCCTCAAAGAAATCGATGCAACCTAGGTCATCTCTAGCATACCTTAGGGTATGACATTAACCAAAACAACTACTATGGTTCAACCGACTCGATCCCTTAAGGGTGCAAAGTGCAAAAGGGAAAAAATATTTGATAGGGTATTACTCGTAAAATGTGGTGATTATGAAATCTCTATCTGAACCTACAAGATCACGTTGGACCCCTCTACAATAACCTCTCTCGGTTATTGCTATCTCGGAGGCATTTTCCTTTGGTGGCAAATTTTCACTCGGGGAAAGAGTTGTCAAATGCAAGTCGTTGAAAGTTGCAAAGTGGTGCAACTTTCGTTATGTAGCTCATGTGACCAAAAAAATTGTTCCAATGCATTCGGTTGGGTACATTTATGATAGGAATGGTCCTCTTTCACACCTAAACATGCGGAATCGCTCTGAGCTACATTCAACCGGATCGATCCCTTAAGGGTCCAAGTGCAAAATGGCTTCAAAATTCAGCATACTATTACTCGGACACCATGATGCTTAGAAACTTCTCATCTGATCCTACAAGATCATGTTGGGCCCATCTACAATAACCTCTCTCATTTTTTGCTATCTTGAAGGCATTTTCCTGTGCTGGCGAATTTTCACTCGGGGAAAAAGTTGTCAAATGCAAGTAGTTGAAAGTTGTAAAGTGGTGCAACTTTCGTTCTACAGCTCATGTGACCAAATAGACTGTTCCAACACATTTGGGTGGGTACATTTACGCTAGGCACGGTCCTCTTTTGCACCCAAACATGCAGAATCGCTCTGAGCTACGTTCAACCAGATCGATCCCTTAAGGGTCCAAAGTGCAAAATGGCTACGAACTTCAGCATGCTATTACTCGGACACCGTGATATTTAGAAACTTCTCATTTGATCCTATGGGATCACATTGGGCCCCTCTACAGTAACCTTTCTCGGTTTTTGCTATCTTTGAGGCTTTTTCCTATGGTGGTGAATTTTCACTCGAGGAAGAAGTTGTCAAATGCAAGTAGTTGAAAGTTGCAAAGTGGTGCAACTTTCATTTTGCAGCTCGTGTGACGAAACGAACTATTCCAACGCATCCCGGTGGGTATGTTTACGCTAGGCATGATCCTCTTTTGCACCTAAACACGTAGAATCGCTTCGAGCTACGTTCAACCGGATCGATCCCTTAAGGGTCAAAAGTGCAAAATGGCTGCGAACTTCAACATGCTATTACTCGAACATCGTGATGCTTAGAAACTTCTTGTTTGATCCTATGGGATCATGTTGGGCCCCTCTACAATAAACTTTCTCGGTTTTCACTATCTCAGAGGCTTTTTCCTATGGTGGCGAATTTTCACTCAAGAAAAAAGTTGTCAAATGCAAGTAGTTGAGGCATATTATCAAACAATTCACTACCTTGTCTATGGCTTGTCATGGCATTCCATCACCATGAGACCACTTTTCTTTGAGGCATTTTTTGAAAAAGTTCAATGGCTTGTCTATGCTATTGCTTACTATTATGCTTTCCTAGATTTTTTCCAAGCATCTATATCTTGTTCAAAAGCATCTGTTTTAGGCTTTTAGCCATAGCAAGAAGGCAATGAACTATTTGATAAAATTCTTTGGTAGACATATATGAAAAATGTCATAGCATAGACAAGGGAATGAACTATTTGAAAAAATGCCTCAAAGAAATGTGGTCTCATGGAATGCCATGACAAGCTAAAGCAATTGGCAGCTGCTCCTAGTTATTAGTTATGCAATGTGAAGTAATTGCATAATTGCTTAGGTTGACTTTGTCAAAAGCTATATTGTAATTGAAATTTTGTCATCTATCAGCATCTAGTTATTCGTTATGCAATGTGAAGTGATGCTTTGAGTTTGAAAGATGTGCAATGCATGAATAAAAACTACAAAAATCTATTTTCTACATTTCATTAGTTAAACTCTTTATTTTATTTTCTCTCTATATCTCTATGCTATGGAAATGCCTTTCGATTTCAAAAAAGATAGTTTTTATCTCTTGTTATACAATTTTTTATGTTTTTTTATCTCTTGTTATAAAAAGGAGCAGATATACAATGTTAAAGAAGAGTGAAAGCACAACTAAATTTATCATTTCAAAGCAATTTTTTTGATGCATTTTTTCAAACAGTTCACTGCCTTCTCTATGCTATTGCTTACTATTATGCTTTTGATATATTTTTCAAAGCATCCATAGCTTGTTCAAAATCACTTGTTTTAGGCTTTTAGCCATAGCAACAAGGCAATGAACTATTTGAGAAGATGCTTTGGTAGACATGTATGAAAAATGTGGTAACATAGACAAGGAAGGGAACTATTTGAAAAAAAATCTCAAAGAAATTTGATCTCATAGAATGTCATGATAAGAAAATGCAATTGACAGCTGCTCGTAGTTATTAGTTATGCAATGTGAAGAAATTGCATAACTGCTTAGGTTGAATTTGTTCAAACTATATTGTAATTAAATTTTTGGCATCTATCAACATCTACTTATTAGTTATGCAAAGTGAAGTAATGCTTTGACTTTGAAAGATGTGCAATGCAATGCAATCAATGACATGAATATAAATTACAAAAGTCCATTTTTTATAATTCATTAGTTAAAATATTTATTGCATTTTCTCTCTATATTTCTATATGCTATGTAAATACCTTTCAATTGTATTTAAAAGGCTTAATAGGTCAGTTAGGTGGTATTTGCAAAATCAAGTTGTGAATAAATGGTAATTAAGAGCAAAATTGGCAAATTGCCATCTTAGAAGTCTAACAAAGGGTGGTTATGGTGGTTGATCATCTCAAGGGGTAGTTGGAAGGTGGTATCAAGATATATTTCTATAATACCTCGAGTTGAGGGTTGATTTTGTTCAGTTTCTAATAACAAAATATACTTGAAAACGTTGATCACTGGTTTTCTTTGTTTTCCTGAATTTTCTTTGCCTTGCACAGGCCCATACAAGTCTATCATGACTTGAGGCTTTGGATACTTGATTTCATATTTTTTTACTCTCTTTGCATCTATTTTGAAGGTTTAAATCCACCGTTGGTGTGTGTGGGATCAACAAACTTGGTTACTGCTCTGTTTTCTGTGTTAGGGGTTTTAAGGGCAACACCATGACACATTAGCCAATCCACCTACTGTTCTGACCCTATTGCTCGGTGGATTGGCCTATACCATGATTATTTTGGTGTATGAATACTTTGGAGGCTGAGAGAATGAATAAAATCAGTGGGGTGTGAATTTCTAATGCTGTTCAGGGGTGTTTGCACCATGAAAGTAAGGAACTCAAGTACTGAATCTGAGAAATATTGAAAGGAATGGGATTGTGAGTGTCCTTTAAGTTAGGGTAGAGGTATTGTGGGGTGTTTTCACCTTTGGAAAGATTGGGGGAGGTCTGGAGCTATGAGTTTCTTTAAAACCCTTCTTTTTGTGAAGGTTTAGGATGGTTTGTGAGTAGAGGAATAGAACAAGTTCTTGGGGCTCTTAAAATGGGAGAATACTAAGTTTGGTTAGCATCCCTAAGACTGTTTCAATTTTCCTTGGTTTGGAGGTGAGTTTGTGACGGGGTTCCTTTGGAAATTAGGCCTAATTGTGAAGCCTAGAGCGAGGGAGGTGTATTGAAAGTTCATGTTGATCCAAAAGAGTTACTATTGGTTTTGGCATATGTTGTGTAAACCTGAAAAGGTTATCTTAATCCACCTTTAAATGGTCAGGTGTTTTGGAAAGGTTGGGAGAAATTAGGCTTGGATCGGGTTTTGAGTTTGGTGCAAGAGCACCTACACCACATCATCATTTTTTTTTATTTGAATACATCTATAGGGAAATGTTAGTGTCTTTAGGTTTATTTTGTCTAATAAGCTTTGAGAGATCAAACATAATGCAAATAAAGGGTGTTTTGTGTCTTAGAAGCCAATTAGAAATCATATAAGTTGTAAAATGCTCACAAAGCAACTTTAACACAAACAAATGTAATTAAGGGACTAGCTAATCCCAAGGTTGGTTATGGGCATTGGGGAGGATATGGTTGTTGGAAAATTATTTAAAAATCCTTACCAAGGCTTGAAATGAGAGAGTCAAAGAAGTTTTGTAATTAATTTTACACAATAAACACCACAGTTTTGAGCAATTTTCTAGAAAAATATTGTTTTCTTGATCTTTTTGAGTATTGTACAGGCACATACAGGTTCTTCATGGTCTAATAATTTTAGAGGATGTGTCTATATGTTTTCTAATTCATTTATTTTTTATTTGGTGTCTTAACTCTTTGTTTGTAGAGAGAACCAACACAAACAGTGACTATCCCAATGTTGTTGAATCAAGGGTTTGAGGGGAAATTTGTGATGTAACAATCAATCCACCAGTTTTTTGCTACTGTATCTCAGTGGATTGATTGAAAACATGTTATAATAAGTGTGTCAACTCATTTTGGAATAAGGAGTCATAATTATGTGGTGTTTTTGTGACTGTTCTAAGACAGAACAAGGGTTTTCCAACATGGAAGTGAGGAACCAAAGAGAGGTTTATAAGAATTAATGCCTATAAGGGTTATGTGAGGGTCTGATGAGTCCGTAAAAAAGTATTTTGAGGTGTTTGGGGCTTTGGAAGTGTTGAGAGAGGTCTGGAGTTGTATGTTTCTTTAAAACCCTTGATTTTGTGAAGGTTTAGGAGGGTTTCTTGGGTTTTGTGAGTTAGAGGCTCTGTAGACACAAACTAATGAAAAAAATTGAGGTTTGTTACCATGACCTAAGACTGTCCAAGGCATTTGGATAGATACCTAAAGTTGGAAGGGTGGTCCCTTTGGAAAAAAAGGGCTAATTGTGAAGCCAAAATTGAAGTAGGTAAGTTGAAAGTCTATGTCGGTCCAAAAGAGAGACCACTGATTCTTTGGTATGTTGTGTAGCCCTGAAAAGGGTATCTCAATCCATCTTGTAATTGTCTAGTGTTTTGGAAAGGTTGGGAGAAATTTGGCTAAAACTGAGTTTTGAGTACTGCAAGAATAACCAGTCACAAATATGAGTTTTGGAAACCTTGATGAATCTAACTTAGGGATTGTTGTCAATTGATTCAATTGTCATTGTATGAATGTTGATGGTCTTTGTAGGGCCTTGGTGGAGTCTTGTTGTTCATTTGCAAGGTTGAGGAGTTGAGACCCTTGAGGGTGGGTTGATGCCTATTAGGCTGAATCATTATGAAGAAGAGTTCTTGATTGAGAATTGACATTTCCATTGTTGTAAGTCTTCTCCACCTTGGCTCTGCATCAAAGTGCTACAAGGGTGGATTTTTGGGTAAGGTGTTGAATGAAGAGTTTGGTTTGATGGGGCTTTGAGGTTATGTAGATTGCTCAAAATAGGCTGTATTAATCTTGTTAGGAGACCCTTGAAGGTAGGTTGTCAGACTGATTGGGTTTGAGCCTCCTTGCCTCTGCATTGGTGAGGCACAAGTAATTGAAGCATTCCAAAGGATACAAACCACCAAGAATGGAACTTACTTATACAATACGCTTTAGATAGGGCTTATTGAGCATTCCACAGTAATTAATTAAGCATTAGATGTAAACAAAATCCATGCCTACAACATTCAAGTATACAACTTACACGATACGCATGATAACATCATTCAAGAATGGCAGTAGCAAAATAAGATTTTCTTTAATCAAAAATCCGAAAGGCTATACAATGATATATATTGATAAAATTATATAAATATATCCAAAAAAACCATATAGGCTTAGTACAAAGGAGCCATTTGGACAAAATATCATGTATATATATCAATAGTACAAAACATATGTTCCAAAATGCCACATAGGCATACAAAAAACAACACTAATACATAGTCATTTCCCTCTAGGGGAAGGAAATAGATCCCGTGCTGCCTTCGAAATTCAGCTGGATGGAGTGACTGTTGCTTGTCTTGTCTTTCGCTCGCTACTCCTCCTCTCTTCACTCTGGACCTTCAACTGATAGGATTAAAAGTAAAGATGTTAAAACATAGAAATTGAATTATGGAATGGCATATAACAAAATATAATCACTTACTGCATACATATAGTCATCATGCACATTTAAAGCATCACCATGTCCATGATCTGGAGTGACAACCACCTATAGCAACCATGAAGATAGAAATTAAACTACATAAAATTATCATGAAAATTTTCTATAATAGACCATAAAAGAGAAAATATAATGTCAAATTGAGTAATCTATTCCATACCTCTCTCAATGGATCAGAACTGGCTATTGTTGCAGCAACTCCATGGTCCATCGTGCCACCAACATCACCAGGGCTATCTCTTGTCAACAACTGCAAATGAAACAATATCTCAGGTATCATGTTGATATAGGAGAACATAATGTGACACGATCAAGGAATACTTGAATGCAATGTTTGTGTTTCTCATCAATTTTTTAGATTTGTATATACACAAAATTATGAAAACTAGCTAACATAGATTTACAACCCTATTAATGAATAAAGGCTACCTGAGTGTATGTTGTTTGAGGATATGAATTATGAGGTGTGGAGGAAGAAGGTGCACCAAGAAACTGTTTGAAATTTGAAGCATGTTCTGAGACAAACATTCAAATATAACATTCAACTGTTCAAATGCAATAATAATATATTTAATACTAGTTGCATACCTGTGGACTCATCGTCGAGAATGTATAAGGGTCTGTAGGAATAGAGCATCCCTCATGAACAGTGCGACCCTGAAATTTCATCATATCAAAATTCTACTAATTTAGTTATTCTTAAATTTCAAAATATATTTTAATAAACAACATTAAAATAACTTGCTAAATTTTACCTGAGTGTCAATGCTGAATGTATCATTCAGAATATCATCTGTGAAAGCCATCACCTCTGCAACTGACGTAGGTTATGTAGCTACATCACGAGCACCCTGATAATCGTACGTGCAAACAGCACCACAAGCGCCACAATGGTGGGGTGGAGCTCGGGACCTACACGTCTCCTCCACACCAGGCTCTACTAGAGGATTCACACACTGTAAAATGGTTTGGGTGAGTGAGTCAATCGACTTCATCGTGTCCACCTCTACACTGTCCTTAACAATGGAAGGAACAACGACATGCTCCACCATGGGTCTGCCCAAGGCTCTTGGTGCCAACTGTGGATTACGTCGTGCAGCAGGTCTATCGTGTGTGGAGCCCCCACCTCTACCCTGAAAGTCTAAGATGTCAAAATAGTTTGGCATTTTATTGAGGGAAAACTCGCAATAGAGTTTCCTCAAAAAGTATTGCGGCACCTCATGGTTATTGCATGGAGGTTGGTCAAATACCATCCACCACCGCTCCCAAAATTTGTTTCTAATAAAATCATGGTGGCACCAATGGATGGGGAACCTCCTGCATGCATGGGACAAAGGTCCATTGGTTTTTGGGTCTTTAAATAGGGCACATAACTCGACTTTGCTAATTTTTATTTTTTTGACATCTGCATATGACAGACCATTAGCATAAAATTACCTCATCTCATCTCTCTTAGTTGACGAAAAATTCATTTGCTCGCTCATTTCTCCTACATGAGTTAAAATTGACTTCAATGATTCAGCAATCCCTCTCCTATAAGGGTGGGTTTTGGTATGCTCGGTTAATCTTGCAATTAATTGTTGAATGTCTCTTTTATTGTTTTCAATTTGATTTTGAATATTTTTTTGTGTTCCTTGAGGATGCCTATGAATTGATGGAGGGGTTTCGGGTTGTTCTTGTATAGGAGGCTCTTGATGAGGGGGTGATTGTGAATTCTCAATGTTTTGAGGTGGAGATTCATTCCCTGAGAATTAGAACAAAGTTTTATTAAAAAAATCTATTTAAATTTGCATTCCAAATCAAATTCGAAATAAATAGAATAAAAATGCACACCTCTTTGCAATCTTTGACCTCTCCGACATGTTGGCGGCATTCTCGTGGAAAATGGCAAGCTAAGGATGCAAAGAATGGAGGAGATTTGGTGAGCACGAGTTGCAGACCTGAAATCTTCCTTCTCATGAACGGGTTGAAGACAATGTGAGGGTTCCAACCCGACTTTTGCATTTTATGTCTAGAAATACATTTAGCGCACGTTAAATTTGGTGCATGTGCACCAAATGTTTTTAGACATTTGCATGCACCAAAGGCCTTTTTCGTCTAGATTTTGTATCATTTTCTCAATTTGGCACCTAAATATGTCACAATTGGTGCACTTATCAACTTGCAAAAAGCCAAGATTCAACACTAAAATATCAGCATTGAATGAGATAGCCATCAATAATGGAGTATACGTTGCACCATACATTTTTCATTAGTGCATGCTAAAGTTGATTAAATGTCATGAATGTTTGCATATCAGAAATCATTATATCCAAGCAAGGACATAACTACAAGACACTTATATGTATGAGAAAGGTCAAAAATAGTTAGTATATCATTCACAAAATCAATCTTGCATCATTAGAAGCATTCAACACACCAATTTGCAGCATTGAAATCATATATCCAAGCAAGGACATAAAAGAGGTTGTATGCAAAGTGTTTGACAGAATAACCAAGGCTTGAAAACTAGAAATATATATCAGACCAAGCTAGGGTCATTACAATAACTCCCCACAAACAAATTAACCCCTTTCAAATATTTTGTTCAACCCCTTTTGGCCTTTAATTAGGCTTCATAACAATTTAAGGGGTTAAAATAGCCATAAAATGTTATTTTGTTAATAATTCGGGCTAGAATATGCTTTAAATATGACACAACCCATTTACAATAACTTCCCCATAATTTTTTTTTTTAATTTGCTTAAGCCCTTCACACCTATTCATGGGCTCATTTGGTTTTTGAATTGTTAAGTTGTTTTTCTTTAAAATGGAGGGTTATTTGTTTTTCTTAGGAGTTAATCTTTCTGATTTTTAGGAGATTTGGATCCCACCAAATCCGGTGGGAATCCCACAAAATCCAATCCCACCAAATGGATTTTGTGGAATAAACTTCCACCACTTTATTATTTTTTTTCAAAAATAAAGCATGGTGTACGTGAATTTTGTGAGATTTTTGCCACATCACCTGCAGTTTCTACGTCACCATCCAGTCAATTGCCACATCATCATGATGACATCATGCTGATGTCATCATTTGGAGTGGTCAACTCTTTTTGTCTGCAAACTTTGATCGGCTCTATTTTGCTCATACAAACTCTATTTTACTCATATATATGTGTGAATTACAAGAGAATCTTATATCATTCCTAGAATGAGTTTTCATAATAAATTTTGGAATCCTTTCAAAATCCATAGCCATAGGATACAAAAATGATTACATATTATTTCAAACACTTCTTGATTTGAATGGATCAATATTTTCCTAATTCATAATTTTATTCCTTTCTCATGAGGATCAACATTTTGACTTTGGACACACATTTAAAACATATTGACAAAACCACCTAAAATTAAAGAGATCAATGCACAAGAAATCAATAACCACTTAAAAGTTAAATGAAACAACACCATACCCTATAATGGTTATAAAACTTGTGGTAAAGGAGTCATCAAGAACCTAAAAAGGAGACAAAATTTTCTAGCACCTACAAGAAAAAAATAATACAACTGTAAAGAGTTTAATACAACATGAGAATAAAAATAAGAAAATCAAACCAAATTAAAATCAATTAATGAGCAATTGATTCTATAAAACCATCTATTTTTTATATTTGTTTTTTTCTCCATCAAAGAGTTCTTAAATTCGAATTATTGGTCCTTAATAAAATGATGTATTACCCTAAGCATAGCTCCACATGGACACATGTTATCTTGGATTATTGGCATAAAATGATTGATTAAAATATAATATCTCTCACACACACTATCCCTCCCTCCCTCTCTCTTTTCTTTAGATCTCCTTCCCACCATATCTCTTATGTCTATCTTTCTCTCTTGCTCTATCTCTCTCTATTTAGATTTTTCTACCAAATTTCCTATTTATCTCTCTCCCTCTCTACATATCTCTCTACATGTCTCTTCGTATCCCTCTCCATTTCTCTATCTATTTATTTATACGTCTATCTCTACCTCCCTCTATCCCTCTTTATTTATCTCAATCTCCCCTTATCTCTTTCCCTATCTCTCTTTCCATGTTCCTATCTCTCGCATACACTTTTTTCTCTCTTCCTCTCTATCAATCTCATTTTGTATTTGTCTCTCTTCCTTTATCACCCATTCTCTCTTTTTCTCTCATTTTCTATTCTCCTAATCTATTTATCTCCATTCTCTCTCCCCCTCTCTCCCCCTCCCTCTTTGTCTCTTATCTCTCTATCTCTATTTCTCTCCCTATGTAAATGCTAATGTTTGTAATATTTAATGTGTTGAAATTAACTAAATATTGAATATGCAAGAACACATGCCCTTCTCTTAAATTTATAAGCTTAATGAGAAATCAAAATTACTACAAGTAAACACAAGGCTAGGTACAATAGAATAATAGTAACAAAATTTTGAATAGAAGAAACATGCATCTACTAAGTAAATACAATCTTGCATTCAGTTAATTGGTGAACATGTAATTGATACTTCTAGTCTATATAAATAATCAAAGTCATTTAGAAGTAAATTTTACTTAAGTCAACCATTGAGAAAAGTGATATTATTGGAGAATATTGTCATTCTCAACCCCATCTTTACTAAAGTATAGTGGATATGTGACTCTAAAAACATCAAGATGAGAACATGTATATCAACTACAAATAATTTAATATTCCATAAAAAACTATTACCATTGGTGCAAGATTTATCAAAGGTATAGCCACCATACTATCTGTCGACCTATGTCAACATCCTTGTTGATGTACTAGATACTAATTGGTCCATTCATCTCCATTAGGACATACTCATATGCTTACAAGCTATGAATATCATACACTAAGGAATTTTTTCATCACTTTTTAGGTAAGAAGACACAAAGACATAAAGTGTGCATTACTTAAAGTACAATCAAATTATCTTTACATATTATAAGCATACATTTAATTAGTGGCACTTGACACATAAAATCCATTATTTATTATATATGAGAGAGGGGAGAGAGAAAGATACAAGGTCAAAGGGAGGGATAGGTAATGAAAGATTTGCGATGAGAGGGGGTATTTTTATATATAATAACTCTTTATGTAATTTTGTTGTGCATTCTAAGGATGTCCCACTTAGGAGACTAAATTTTAAACATTAAATAATATATAAAGTTAATGTAAGTGTATGCACAATGAATCTCAAGCTATCACTTATCCATCGAAATTTTGGTTGTACACAAACACCATTTGTTTAATAATGTGACAATTGACCTCATGTATTGCATGAATGTATGCATAAACAAGAAAAAAAACTGTTAAATAACCTTCCATACCTATCCAACATACCCATTACACACCAAAATATGATTGTTAATTTTAAATTATTTAATTATTCGTAACTCATTAAACCCTACCTACATATAAATAAAAATAAATGTTTAATTTTTAAAAATAAAGAATAATGTTTATTCCTCACCGTTTCATTCATTGTACTCTACTTTCTTTGTTTTTTTTTAAATTCCAAACTTCATAATGGCAATTGGTATCTTATCTGTAAAATGTAAAGTAAAAGTTGCAAATTTCATAGTGCGAAATTAGACAGAAAGAAAATGGAATCTTACATCACGAGAGCGACAAACGATATGACGTCGTTAAATACTAGGAAACTGCCCCCTCGAAATATAAATAAATGTTGTTCAAAAGGAGCATCGTACGAGATCTGTAACCCTTGGGTAACGCGAAATTCGATTAAACTTTTTTTTGTACGACCATTGTGCGCCTTTCGTTTTCCCTTAGCCCTCCTCTATGCTTTTGGAAATTACTCGCACTATTCTGCATTCCAAATCCTGAACACCAAATTTCAGTATAAGTAGAACCCAGTCTTCTTGTGTTAATAATATATCCTCCCGCAAACGGATTTTTAGAGAACTTGCAAGTTACCGTTGTTTGTGCTCTTGAACGTGTCGACTAGCTGTTTGGACGAGAGGCTGAGGTGTCGATGCTCATGACGAATCCTATGCTGGAGGACGAGAAAGATGAAACCGTGGGAGCTTCGAGCTTGGCAATCTCGTATCAGCAGCAGATCAGGCCGCTGCTGGACGCAGTAGATAAGCAGCGCAACCTGGACATCATGAAAGAAGGAATCCAACTTCCGAGCATTGTGGTGGTGGGAGATCAGTCCAGCGGCAAGTCCAGCGTTTTAGAGTCCCTAGCAGGCGTCAAACTTCCCCGAAGGCTGGGCATCTGCACGTGTGTCCCCCTCATCATGAGACTCCAAAGCTGCAGCGACGAATCTGAAGCCCAAATCTCCATCGAATTCAACGGCAAAAAGGAGATAATAAAAGAGCGTGACATAACAGAGGAGATCGAGGCTGCGACAGAAGAAATTGCAGGAGATGGGAAAGGAATAAGGGACACTCCGATTATGCTCCACATTAAAAAAGTTGGAGCTCCGGATTTGACAATGGTGGACTTACCCGGCATTACCAGAGTTCCAGTAGCCGGGCAGCCGGAGGACATTTACGAACAGATCGCAGAGATTATAATGCAGTACATCACTCCAAAGGAGAGCATTATTCTGAATGTCTTGGCGGCGACTGTGGATTTCCCCACCTGCGAATCCATCAGAATGTCGCAGAAGGTGGATCCCCTTGGCGAGCGGACTCTGGCCGTGGTGACCAAGTCGGACAAGGCGCCCGAGGGGCTTCTCGAAAAAGTGACGGTGGACGCCGTCAACATTGGCCTCGGCTACGTCTGCGTCCGCAACGGCATTAACGACGAAAGCAACGCCGAAGCCCGGGAGATTGAAAAGCAGCTGTTCGACTCCCACCCGCAGCTGAGTAAGATCGACAAGTCGATGGTGGGAATCCCTGTGTTGGCGCAGAAGCTGATGCAAATCCAGGCCACGACCATCAACACCACGCTCCCCTAAATCTCTACCTTTAATCTTATATGTACTTAGGGTTACGAGTATTCAGTTTGTGGCTATTTTAACTTATAATTAAGTTTGTTTGGGTGATAGTCATCGTATAATAAAGTACATATAAGAGCTAATGGTAAGTTTATTGTCAATTATATTTTATTTGGAGATATTGGGAAGTTTGTTTTATCGAAGTGGTTTGTTATTTTCAAAATTAATTATTATTTATATAATATTTTTTATTATATTTTTCTATTGTGGAAGTTATTTCATTACAAGTGGTGTCAATACATTATCTTGACATCGTGAAGACAAGAAAAAATATGATTTTTTCTAATTTTTAGAGAGCTTTTCAAGAACATACAAAAGCCATTATAGTCTATATTTCAAAGAAATTAGAGCAAAAGTGAGTTATTAGAAAATCGGGTTTTCAACCAAATTTGCTCTCAAGACTACAAATCAATTGATTTCTTGAAGATTTTTTTCAAAAGTGAGATCTAGACTCTGATGAGTTACAATAAAAAAATAGATTAATTAAACTTATTTTTTATGATTTATTGCAAAATCATTTTTCTCTAGTATGACATGGCCTACAACAAAGGACAAAAGGTTTTCAGCCAAATTTGCTCTCAAGACTACAAAGCAATTGATTTCTTGAAGATTTTTTTTGAAAGTGAGATCTAGATCTAATGAGTTATAATAAATTTTTTTGATTAATTAAACTTATTTTTTATGATTTATTGCAAAATATTTTTTCTCTAGCATGACATGGCCTACAACAAAGGACAAAAATAACATTGTGGCATCTAGAAAATCTCTAAGAAATGATGATTTGGGAAGTGAGGAGATTGGTTCCATAGAAAACATTACGAAAGAAAATAACAAGATTAAGGAGGAAATATGTCACTTGACAAATGATATATTTGATATCCATAACACATTTAAGGAGGATATACATCACCTGGCATGAGATATAAATTTCCTAACAAGAGATATATCGAGCATGCATATCACAATGGATAATATAAATTCTTATATATAAAATAAATTTGGCTCACAAATGTATGTCTCAGGCAACCAAGGTGAATCATCCAAGTCAACTAATCTAGATCCAAATGCCAATACTCGTATAAGATCTAGGAACTTGATACCAAAGGTGGATATATGTATATATATATATATGTTTAATAGTAAGGATCAACTAACTTAAATAAAATAAATAAATAAACTATGTGCATCAAATCCCAAGCGGACAAAAGGTAGAAATGGCTTCCTTATATCTAGAAATAGATTAATTCATTTTGTATAAAAAATTATGTACTCAATAAAAGAAAATAGGAATCACTATCTCATGGTCAATTTTAATAGAGGAGCTAACCACAATACAAAAATAGTGTGGCCAACAATTATTTCATCCATCTAGCTAAACTTTAACAAACAAAATTAATTAGGGATTACATTCAAAAGTTACAAAACCTATCCTTGAGGGTAGATACAATTCCTAAAAAGAACTTGAATGATTTATTTATGGATGGTCTCAAGGATCACATCCAATGTAAGGTATGCATGCTTAGTCCTAATTTTATATGTGATTATTTAATCTTAGCATGCAAGATAGAGGACAAGTACTAAATTTTCAGAAGACAAGGGGTTAATGGGATAAGAGAGAAAGGCTTGTCAACACAATCAATTCCCTAACCTACTAGATTAGATTAATGCTAAAACAAATTAAGAAAAAAGAGAGCAAAGGGGTTATTTTTTAACTTTGATAGAAAATATAGTTGAATACATAAATGAAGTGAAAATAAATTATTATATATAGAAAGACTAAGTGAGGAAGAAAAATAGGAACCAATATTAAAGGGTGACAATTAGTCAAATAAGGAATCATGAGATCCCCAATGAATCATTTATTGTCGTGCACTCTCAATTTTTATAGTGGTAATAGGAGGGGATAATGGAACATAGGATTGACTAGTAGGGATAAATGTGGCAATCCAAGATGAGATAATAAAACTTAGGGTGAACTATTAGAGGTTAATGAGATGGGATTAGGAGGAAATAATGGAACATGGGTGAATTACATGTCTAGGGTTTGACTCTAGGACATGAAGCGGGCACTTGAGGTGTGTAGTAGTAATGGATAAGAGATTTGGTCTATAATTATTTGAATAAAATGTTTCTTGTAAGGGTACTTGTCTAGGATGAAATATGGAGGGAGGTGGTATAATATAGAAGGGATAAAGGGAAAAGACAAAGAGGGGATAATGGAACATAACATGTACTAGTAGAGATTAGTGGGATGGGCTAGGAGAGGATCACAAAACATAGAGTGAACTATTAGAAGCTATTGGGGTGGGATTAGGATGGAACAATGAAACATAAGGTGAACTATGAGAAGATAATGTGACAAGACCAAGATTGGATAATGGAGAATAGGATTGAAAAATAGATATTAATCGGATAAGCCAAGATGGGATAAAAATTGGAGTAACCCTCTTTCTCTTTTCCTTTGTAATTAAATAAGTATTATTTAAATTCAAATTTATTAAATTGTTTTATTTATTATTTAATTTGATTTTTTAATAAACCTTGAGTAAGTTACAAGATCTTAATCTAACTTTACTATTGTGTGACTAAAATCAAGGCTTTAAGAAGTTTTGGAGAAATTATGACAAAAGAGTTATTATGATCCATTATGACATATATCTTTTGGAAGAGGCCAAAAAATATTCAATGGTAGTGATCTAGAGGTTCAAGGAAAATATTTGAAATGTATTAGATTATTTATCTATATTATGTTGGTAATGACTAAGATCTGGGGAGGAGAGGATTCATTTCTTTATATACCATATAACTTAGAAGGGACTTGATAGAAGTGTGAAGAATAAGAAGTAGCTCAAAGGGAGAAGTTACAAGGAGTACACAAATATAGGAAGATGGTAGCAAAGGTCATGAAATCTAATTTGACTCTTATTAATTAAAAATTCTTGCAAGAAGAGAGCAAGTTTGGATGAGATCAATTATAGAGTATCCAAAAATTAAAATTGATGGAAAACATCCATATAAAAGTATCCTCTTCCTTGTATCTAATCTAATAGGAGCAACTTATTTCTTGATTATGATCATCTTATTTTTATTTTTTCAAAATTCATAGCCATGACATTTAACACGGCCTTTAGAAGATGGTTCATATACAACTAGGTTGCTAGAGTAGGTGTTTTGGATCAAAAGCATCCCATAAATATTAACTATTTTTTTTTATATTGTACAATGTGTAAATCTTTAAAAAAATTAATAGCATCAATCTCTATTCCAATATTAGAATATTAGAGGCATGTCGATTCCAATGGCTCGTGTAGGTTGTGATGTAGTTTACACATGTTTCACTTGTTAGAGTATCCTGATGAGGGAATGTTGGTTGAAAAAAATACTTATATTTTAGTGTGTTAAGTTCCACAAAGACCTCAATTACCAATTATGATAGAGAAGAAGGAAGAGTAAAAACCTTTTTTCTTTGATTCTTTAGATCATTTATGGTTTTCAAATGTTTTGATTAGATTAAAATGGGAAGGGCCTGTACCCATTACAAAATAGCCATAGAGGCCAAATGAGGGCTCACAAGAAATGAAACACCAAGAAAGAAAAAATAAAAAAAGAAACAACAACTAACCAACCATCAAGAGAAATGAAAATAACACACAAAACCATACCAGTAGGGGAGCGATATAGCTACTATTCTCCTAGAAGCTTGAGACCACTAATGGCCTACCAATCCTTACCATGAAGTGGAGTTTCTCATTGAATGAAAAGGGTCCCTTTTGAATAGTTTGGGTCTCCTCAGTAGTGGGCTAAGTCAAATTTCCCACCATTTTGATTTTTTTTTTGTGAGGATATGTTTAGGATCACATTGGAAAAAATAGGCCCTTAAGTGGTGTGAAAATTCAAAAAATCAGTAGGCAACTTGACGTAAAAATTTGAATAATTTATCTATATTATTTCAAAAATATGTAAGAATATAATATATAGAAAATTGAATGTAGTTCCTAAAATACTAGGTTTATTTTAAAAAAAAAAAAAAACTATTTGGTGAAAATTTGAAATTTCAATGTAGCGGGACTTAAATTTCAGGGAAAAAATAAGAAGTAGGTGTTTTTCTGACCACCTTGACCACAATAAAATGATAATATTTTTTTATAAGATTTTATACATAAGTAGAGGACTCATGTCTCAATGTGATGCATATTTTTTTGTAATTTTTTTCAAGTAAATAATTAATAATTATTTTTTTATTACAAATTTTAAAAAATATAAAAACTCGTATGTCTGACAACCTTAACTTGGTCAAAACTTCATGAAATTCAATTTTATTTTTTATAATCCTATATTATGCAAAGAATATAATGTGACACATGTTTTGGATTCAAAAAATGTGATACCCTTTGAAATCTATAGATGTTTTTCAATAAGCCTATCAATCAGGACTTTAGTCATAATTCAAATAGAAAACGAATAATAATAATTTATTAAATTCAAAGTAAAGCATAATTTATATTGGTGGAAATCTGAGAATCTCCTTTAAAAACCCTTTTCATTTCATCAATTTTGCGTAAAAACAAAGTCGTCAGCCACATGGGCTATCATATCACTTACATATCGTCACTTTTTGGCCCATCATGATCTTGCACATACCCGTGAATGACTATCATAATGACCACCCTCAGCCACCCTTTTTCCATGACTATTAGTGAGTTCCTGTTGAAAGACCCGGATGGTAATAACGATATTCTTCACAGTCTCCTTGTTGTAATCAATAATCTCTTGGATACATTTCATTGTTTTGTCCTAGTTGTTGTGAATAGTGGCAATTTCCTCTTGCAATTTCATTTTGTCCTCCTTTGTACCCACCAGAGATCTGATCTCATTCACCTCCTTGTCCCAATTAGCTCGTCTATCAAATGACTTGGTGAGAGAAGAAAGTATATCCCAATGCCTACCATCCTCAACCTCTCCTGGCTACAAAGCTTGCTAGTTGAGCACCTTGTTTTTCGACACCTGAATTTTCTCCTTCATAGTAATAAGTGACCCAGAAGCCACTTTAGAATATCATTCTATACATTGACAGTCATTGAAATTTCATCCATTTTATGCCAATGAAGAACATAAGAGGCATAAATTTCATTACCCAGATTGGGTTCAACAGAGGTCCCTTCTAGGTTCATGCAAAGTTTAGGGGATTTTTTGGGGCTAGAAGGGTTAATGACATAAGGGGTTTTGGAAACATCAAACACTTCATCATGAATAGGGGAGTGCATGGGAGAGTTTCAAGGGGTAGGTTTCCAAGACTCATCATATGAGTTAGATGAATTATCAGAGCAAGAGGTATAAATAGTAGTGGCTTCAGGGAAAAAACACACTTTTTGGGGTGAGGGGGGTTTCCTAATTGATAGGGGTTTTTCCTCGTGCCCTGGTGATTCTACGAGTGGTGAGTGGGGTTTCTTCCAGAGCATAAGTGGAAATGGGGCCCTCAGGGGGGTCAGTAGGATTGTGAATAACCAAATTGTTCCTCTTGACAGTGGTTGGGGAGGGGAAAAGAGTGGCCCGATGACGAGAAAGGTAGAAAATTAAACCTTGGTGAATGGGGAGATTTTTACTTTTACCTTGGACATTCTTAATAGAATGATCAAGAGAAGAAAAGACCTAGAAAGCGAAGTTAATCTTGACATTATAGCGGAAATGGTTTAACATGGGAAAGATATGAGCATGAAAATGATGAAAATGATGAAAATGACCCTCTAACGTGACATACATCATAAGCACCTTGTAATTTTACTCCACACCCTAGGGAGGTCGGCCCTATTAAAACCATTTTACAACCTGTTAACCTTTTTTCCTTGGACTTCATAAACCTCTCCATATCTTTAGTACTGGTAATGCCCCTTAGACTTTCAAGGGATGAAAGCATCATCCAGTGATAGCCCTGTGACCTCAACAATCAACTCAATGTTCACAAGGAGAACCTACCAATGATGACAGTGCCCCCATTCTAGGAGTTGGTGAACTCAATAGACAACTTGGGGTCATTCCCCTTCATATCCTCCACATACAAGGCCAATTTACCTCATTGGATAATAGTCCAAACCTCCTTATATTGCTTCCACACCTCACAGGAGGCAGGTTCATCACAGGAGGTAGGTTCATCTTGAACCAACTCACCCCCACGAATAAATTCACAAACAACTGAGCAAGAGAAGGCGTTTTGTAGAAATGTCAAGAAGAATACCTAAGCCAGGAATAGAAAGGCTTATGAAAATATTGCCCAAATATGCTAATTCACCATAATTGTAATTCATGGTAAATGACAAAGGGAGCTGACAAGAAATCCAACTCAATCTCATTTTTGTAGTGCTTTGAAATCATTATTAATTAAGTCATAGACATGCTCAAGGATATGAGAGATATTATCCTAGATAACCAAATTTGGAGTAAAAGAACCAAGGTTAGCTAGCGCATCCACCACTTTTTTTCCATTTCTATACATGTGAGTAGATCTTCTCTTCCCAAGAGTAATCATAAAATTGTGTACTGATAGGATGGGGTCACGAAGGAACCAACAGGGTTTAGCCATCCCAATCAGCAAAAGAATGGTGTTTTTGGAGTTTCCTTCAATGGTTAGGTTTGAAAATCTAGCATTCGTGTCTATCTTGATACCATAGTATGTTGCCGCCACCTCTGCAAAGTTGGAGTAGTGAACACCACTTGATTCATTGCATAAGCTATAATCCTTTTCCCATTATGATATTTAAAGACCCCACCCCTATTAGAGTTAGCTATGTAGATACCCAAGCTCTAGAGGCCAAATGAAAATCATAAAGAGATCAATATGAAATGCTCAAGATTGCAATGGTATTGATTATCCAAGTCCTCAATATGATTTGCATATGAGACCACCTGGTTATATAGCCAAGGTGAGACATAAGATGTCATAAGATTATGACAAGTGTCTTAATCATATGACATGAGATAACTAGCTTGACATAAAGGCCAAAAAGATAAGATTTAGACATGATAACCATGTCTTCTAAAAAGAATCTGAGAACCTAAGTAAACTTAAGATGTGAATATGTCCCCTAATTACCTAGTGAATGAAATAACTAGGTACAAGACATTTATTTGTGCACCAACACCCCCTCTTAAGTGTAACTTAGGGAGTAGATTATTATGCAAATGATGCAAAGATACAAGGATGGGTCCCAGCTATGAGGCTATGTTAGGTACCCATGTACAAATGCAATGCAATCTTTCATAGATGAAGAAAAGGATAAAACCTATTGGGACAAAACTCTTCCCCAAAAGAGAGATGAAAACAAAACTCTCAATGAACAATGAGAGGGAAAAAACCCCATGTGAGGAAAAATACCCACATAAGAGAGAAGAAGAAGAGATTTCATGCAACCCCCTCGATGGTGAGTCTCCTACAATGGTAGAAGCTCGACATTGAATGCTGAAGAAGATCCAGTCTCACTGAACAACATTCCTCCCCTTAGGAAGAAACAAAACCAAGAATGTATGTAGGATTTCTTCCCATTCTTGAAAGAAAGATTTGGGAAGAAGAATGATATGTGATGATGTATTTGAAGAATTCTCAAGTGTCTCCATGTTGATTCTGAAATATGACACACTCCAAATAGACGTTCTAGGACACACAGTTGAAGATGTCAATCCAAATTCTTGTAGAGATGAATATAGAACACAATCTAAAGACAAATATGCATCCTCTAAATACAAAGAAGCCTCCTCCAATTTTTTTCCAAAAGTATCCACACTCACATAAAACTACAAAGAATGATCATGTCGAGAATGAACAAGAGGGCCTAAGTGTTCCCTCACAACAATTGAAGAAGAATCATCTTCATCAAAGAGAAGATGCATGCAATCAATGATGTCTCCCAAATCTAAAATATGAGACTCAACAAACAACCCACCAATGTATGTTAGGTATGCATTTGATGTAGATGTAGTTGGAAGATGATTTAGATCCTACTATAGTGAATCATAAGAAGCCATATTTGTAGCAACACAAGAATCAAAAAATGTAACAATAGATGGAGGAGATGAAATGAAAGGCTCAACAATGGGATCCAATGTGAGAACACCCAAGTTCAAGTAGAAAAAAAGTCTCCTCAAAGTTATGGTTCACACAAGAAGTTTGATTAATAGTTGAAGGAAAAATGTCATCATCAGAAGAAAAATCTGCAAAGGTGTACAACTGAGATGAATGATCAACCATCCCACTAGCAATAATCTCTCTACTCTCCAAGTCTCCAATGATAATTGAATCGGGAGTGAATTCCACAATCCTCCTATCTCCACCATGTGTAATCTGATAGATGGAAATAATTTTTTTTCACAAATAAGGTACACACAAAACATCATTGACAGTGTCCCCCCCGATATCAATAGATCCCTTCCCAATTACACTCATGTATGTGTTGTTTCCCATCAAAATAGGAGACATAGCACAAGGATCAAAAGAAAATAATATAGACTGTGAAGATTACATATGATGAGATGCTCCTTATTCTAGAAGCCATCTCCCTAATCCAAGAACTATAGAAGCTTAAAGAGCTTTCTCTTTATTTCCTGATGTAGAAGCCAAACTAGCATGACCTTTTTCCTTTTTAAACTAATTTGAAGAAGAAGCAAAAGGTGACTCACACATTCTGGAAGGAAAATCAATCTAATTCTTTTTTAGAAGATATTTTAACTCATCAATATCCTTCATATAACAAGAATGTTCATCATGTCCAAGTTTCTTGCAATATGAACAAGTAGACTTCTCCTTCTTAGATGAATTCTCTTTGGAAGAGAACTTATTCTTTGCTTCATATGAATGTGGATTATTCTTTTCTTTCTTTTGTTTCTTATTTGATTTTGATTCTTTCACATGACTAACCAACAATGCTTGAGATTTAGAAGTCTTGATGAGACCCATTTGTATAAGATTTTGTTTCTCATATATTAACACTTCAGAAAATGATGCAAATGAAGGTGTAGTGAATGAAAACCCCATAGTCAATCTATGAGTATGAAAGCTAGAAATAAAAGAAGCATAATCAGTAACCATTTTGTTCAATGTATTGTAGACCAACTAAATGTCCTTCTTATCAATTCCACATGCTTTACATTGATCTCTTAGATCATTAACCTTAGTGATGTAGTCTTGGATGTTTTCAAAGTTCTTAGGATCAAAGCTCATGAGTTCATTTTCAATTTGATAGCCTCTTACTTCATCTTAATACCATACAATGTTTTTAGTTTGTTCAAAGCCTTTTGAGAATTATTACATGATACAATTTGAAACAATAAATCTTAAGAAACAAGTCTACGAAGACATCCAAGAGCTTTGGTATGTTCAATCATCCATTTTATCTTTTTATCTACATATGTAGGTTTGAGTAGCTTATTTTCAACATATAGAGGATGACCTTTAGTCATTATAATACTCCATGAATTGTCATGCCATATTAAATAATTATATGATGTGAGCAAAGGAACCTTAGAATGATCCATGGAAAAGAAGAGCACAAGAAAAAAGATCAAAAGAATGCACCAAGAGACCCCCCAAATCACTCAATCAATAAATCCCCCAAAATATATGATTTGGCACTTTATATTTAGTGTGTTTATAGATGCTAGATGCCAAAAATAGTAAACTAGACTTGATCTTAGTGCTTACAGATGCCAAAAATGGCCACATTCTCAAAGTAATTTTTATATAAAGAATTTGATCAACCTAATCACACCACTGGAAAGTACACAAAAAATTATGCACTTTTAAAAAAAAATTACCCAAAAATGTTACCATACGAGCAATAATGGAGCCTCAGAAGTTCCCATAGTGAGAACAACTCAAAAACATCTGTGAGTATCTACGATTTTTGGAAAAACTAGGCACCAAAATCAAAAATAGATTACACCACTATGAAGAGCGTGAATTTTTGCTCCAAATCAAAAATAATTGCTCTAAAAAAAGAGGTCATATGACTAAGTTATGTGAGTTTGAAAATTTCCCTTCAAAACAAAAAATGCAAATGAGAGGGGGGGTAGGAAAATTTAAAAGGTCTAATGATGTCACTATTGATGCAATGATGACATTAGTATAACACTCTCTTAAAATTGACAGTTGTATGAATGTCGTAACTCGTCATGAGGTTTGGCCGAAATCTTTAGTGAATATACGTTTAGGAGCTAGAATATTCTCCTCAAGTGAATCTAATAAATTGGGTGAAATATTCTCGCAAATACCAACTGAATGTTGTGATTCACTATGGTTTTGTTGAATTGTTGCCAATTTTCTTAAATAACCCGCTAGATTTATTTTTTCTCTATCGCCAGTTGTTGTGGGGCCACGAGGGCCACATGGCCTACATTGATCTCTTCATACCTGTGCAAGCAGGTGTAGTGTAGTAAAATGCATACCTTTGCATTTTCATACTTGTTTGGGCCCATCTTGCTTTATTTATGCTTTTTTATGGCTGAATTGGTCCTATTTTGCATGCACAAGCCTAATAAACTACATCTTTTTTTTGGCTAATCCCGACAAACATCAAAGGGTAAATGATAATTTAATGATTATGTTTGTGTGTCCCTGATTTGTGGACTGGGACTAAAATGCCATGTAGGGCTTCTTTTTTCTCCATGGGTCTTGGGACCCTAATTTCAAGGCATCTTAAATTGGCCCCTTTTTGGAGTTTGTGCCCCAAGTTTCAAGCCTTGGGACTAAGATGCCACCTAGGTCATATTAGTCCTCCTTGGCTTATTTTTAGGATTCAATTTTAAATCTTGGTGATATTTTGCCTCCTTTAATTAATGATTTCATATGTCAACTTTTTGTGGTGTAATTTTGGGATATTAAGCATAGATAAGTATAAATACAAGGTTCCTTCACTCATTTCAAATCAAGACTTTTGTGAGAGAATTCATAGTAGAAAATTTTAGTTCACAAGAGAATCAAGAGAAATTATTCAAGAATTTGGAGCCATCATCAAGATTCAAGCATCATCATGTTTGTTTTGGAGCTAACAATTGTGATGTAGGTTTCTATAATTCAAGCTAACATTGCATTCAAGATCCACATCCATTGTAGCCCTCTCAAGCATATTTGCAACATTCTATCACAAGGTTTTGGTGAGTTATATCATTTCCATTTGTTCATTCATCATTCTCCTTCTCTATTCATTTCATTTCAAGGTTTAATTATCAACAAGGGGTTTGACCAAGGCAAAAACCCATTCACTAACAATCAACAAGTTTTTCTTCCCTTGTGTGTTTGTGATTGTAGATCTAGGTTGAAGACTTGAAGATAATTTGAAGTGAAAAATTGCAAAGTTGCATTGAAATTTTTTTATCTTCATGGAAACTCACCTACAGGATAGATCTGGAAGTAGGACCTTAGATCTGAGAAGAAGCAAGTGCAAAACTTGGAGCTCAAGGCCACATTTAGAGTTTTTAGAAATCTAGAATGTGTAAAGAGTGAAACTCTTTAATTCAAAACATCAATAATACTTTAAATAAATTCATTTATTTTCAAAAGAAAGTCGACACTTCAATCATTAGACATCATAAAATCCAAACGATTTCAAAACAACGACTTAAAGTCGATAAATAGATTCATTATACCTCCAATTACATTCATAAATACATGTCATCTTTCACGACATTTATAATACAAATACATTGTAAAAGAATATCTATAATTCAAGACTTAGGCATTTTGTTGCCTTAAGTTCGGCAATAATCATACAATAATGAAATATAATAGATAGAAGAAGAAATCTTCATTTGATCTTCAATCCAATAGCTTATCTTCAAACGTGAAGACGAGAACAAGGTTTAGGTGCTTTTTCTGCCCAACCTTGAAGCCACGCTTCCCCATAATTCCTTAGTTATTCAAAGAATACCTGACCCTGCATGAATCACTTAGCAAAAAGTAGTCGACAAGCAAGATGGAATCTGGTGAGTGCCTAGTATAACTAGTAAAACCACAAGCATTTTCATTTTTCTAATTCATTTAAGAAACAAGCAAGTTCGATACTAGGATATGGTAGAGAGTTCATTAATTCCATCTATTTCAATGGTCCTTATGTTACTTGGCCAAGTAAAATGTCATGCATGACAAATAATAGTATTTTTGGAAAAGCAAAACGACACTCTTTATAAACCCATATTCGGCAGCCGTCCCGGAAGGTAACTTTCCAAACACATGACATGCACATTCATTTATCAAGCATGCATGGTTCCATTCAAAATAAAATAATATTTAACAAACATCTTTAACAGAAATCTTGTTTCAAGCAAAGATGGTTTAAATTCAGTATTTTCATCGTTTTAAAACATAAATAACATTAAATTAATATTTAAATCAAATAATAAAAAAGAAGGTGTATCTCAAGTATGTAATCTAAGTACATATTTAAATAGGCATAAATGAGCACACATTCTTTCGATTTATTTACTCATTTAACTTATGTTCATTTCGAAATAATCTTGTTCTAACTCGTTTTATTTCCAAGTAATTCATATTTTGATAAATACTTGATTTATTTTTTGTTTTTCACATTTCGAGAAAACAAATAATAAATTTTCAAAAACAAGTTTAATAACTCATTTTTATTTTTGTTTCGTAGTAATTTTAGTTTCATTCTATAAAAATCTATGTTTTTAACTCTTATTTTTCAAACACATTTAATATACAAAAATCATTTTATCAAAATCAATATCTTTTATGTTTCATTCGTTTTGAGAATTAAATCTATCTGACAGTTTTGGGTCTTTCTAAAGTTTTTCCAAATCTATAAAGATCTAAAAATTTACTGTTTTTTGTTTTGATCTTTTTAATTTACTAATCAGAATCTCCAAAAAGAATGAATAAATCTACAGTCTTTTATAATTTTGTGTTTTTAATTGTTCAATGGTTTTTCTGGAGAAACAATTTGATGTTTTAAATTTCATTAGAAGTTAATAGAAGCAGTGAAGGTTTTTAACAGATAATATAAAAATAAAATCTGGTGTTTGATATTTTCCTAAAGTGATAAAAACAGTGATTTTCTTTCCTGTTCAAAACTAAAATAAAAGAAAAATAGAAACTAATTTAACTTTGAATTGTATTAATTGTAATTTTTTTTTTCCATCTATCTACCTGACAATTTCCTAAATCTGGAAATGGATTATTTGTTTTCTCTGTAATTTTTTGTAGCTGCTCTGACAGTTCTTCTTTTTCTCTTCTTCTCCCAGGCGCCTCTTTGTCTTTTGTTGCTGCTTGTATTTTATTGGTGTTTTCCCCCTCTTTGTTGGTTGGCGTATAGTCCTCCCTACTTCTACTTTTACCCACACACCTCTTTCTTCTTAATCCCTCCCCTTCTCTCTACGCACTTTACTTCTCTCCCTCACACAGGTCGCCCTTGTCCTTCCTCAAGTGCATCCTTCCCTTCCCTATCTCATGTGCTTCATGGAATAGAGGTAACCATTTGTTGACGTCTACCTCTTGTTGGATGCGTGGGGAGTAAAGAGATGTGGAAGGTAAAAAAAATACTAAACAAAATTTATGCTCTCCTTTCAGCCGCTCATGGAGGAGAGTGGTCTTTTCATAGATTTTTGTGTTAAATCAAATAAAAAATCTTCTCTTTGCTGGTTGTGTGGGTTTTGAAGGCAATGGTTCTCAACATAAATAATAAAATCATAATGAAATCTTTTCTTTTCCTCTGCTCTTCCTCCTTCTTATTGTTGCTATGCATAGGGAAGTTTGAATATCTTGCAATTAATCTCCATGTAAAGCTATTTCTCTACTGGCGCATGAAAAATAAGATGAATCATCACTCTGTTTTATGCTTGTGCTCTCAAAAATAGATTTCTCACTCCTTTTCCAATTTTGAATTTGACTGCCAATTCTCATGCAAAAATGTTGGATTTATTCACAAAGCCAAATCCACTTTTCATGTTTGATCTCCAGTCTAAATTTGGCCATGACTCCAAGTTTAAATTTTGATTGCATTCAATTTTGGCTAAAAGATATTTTATTTTCTATTTGTTAACTACTGATTTGAATTCAATTCCAATTTTGATTGCAAACGTATTGCTTGTTTTGATTTGTTTTCAAAAACTTGTTTTGATATATTTAAGTATCTAAACATTTATATTTCCTTTCTTGTTTATCAAATGAGAAAATAACAAATAAATCAACACACTATTTTACTTTTCCGAAATTAAAAGTTTATTCCAATAAATTTAGAATAAAGACATTATTATTTTTGAATAATAATAAAATATTTATATATACTAGGAATTCAATTTATTTAAATAAGATCAATTTTCTCACAAAAATAATCAAATCGCTATTTAAAACAAACATATTCTTTTCACATATATTTGAGCAATCTAAATAAACTTACTTTAAATTTTCCCATAATAATCATCACGAAAATATATTAAAATAATAACTAAGTGGTGTGTGAGATTCCATCATCCTCGTTAGTGTTTCTTAGATCAGATTAAACAATGAAAGCACTTAATAATATTGCAAGACATAAGACAATAAACACAACAATATACCTTGGGAAAACCCTCCTCTTGAGGGAGAAAAACCCAACAAATGAATCTCTTATATAAAGTAGAACAAGAGCAGAAATCTTCTTACAACTTAGGCCCAACAATGGCCAATACTTGATACAAAGTAATCGCACCTCTCCTAGATGCAAGATATACAAATGAATATGAGATCTTCCTTGAAACCAAGCTGCTGCTATGAAGGTGTGAATTCTGCTCTTTAGTGTGAATTTACTTGACTTGAATGAATTATTTGCAATGACAAGAAGACCTTGTATATATACAAGAGAGGCGCCTCTTCAAGGTAGGTCGGCCTTCTCAAGTAATATAATAAATAAAAAATTATGAATAAGGTCGGCCCAAGTGAAATACAAGCGAATCATATAGGGTCGGCCCTCTCCATTTAATAAATGTTATAGTCATGAATTAAATAGCTGAATAGCTATTCATTTAATTCATGCTCTTCTCCTTGGAATTCGTGCAAAGGAAGTGCAGCCCATAGCTGCTATAACATCAACACTCCCTCTCAGCTAGGGATGAACTTCCACCTACACAAGACACATCATATCAGAATGAAAACAAAATAGAATATCACCTCATCGTGATATCAACCATTATGGCTACCTCCATAGATGGTATGAACAAGTGCTCATCACTTAATGTGATGTTGTCACCTCAATGTGACTTTCACCATGGCTCTCCCAGAGGGTGATACACAAGCACAAATAAATCATCACGAATTCCCTCACGTGATGCTGTCATGGAGTCACACACATGACATCCACCATGGCTCTCCCAGAGGGTGGAAACAAGGGATTTCACCTCAAATCTCAAAGAGAAATGCATTAAAAAAAATCATCACGGATTCCCTCACGAGATGTTGTCATGGAGTCACACACATGACATCCACCATGGCTCTCCCAGAGGGTGGAAACAAGGGCTTTCACCTCAAATCTCTCTCAATAGAGAAATGCATTATCAAGGGCTTGCACCTCAAATCTCTCTCAATAGAGAAATGCATTATCAACAAAGGATCACTGATGCTGAGACTCTTTCTCAGTCAAGGCTGCATTCTCCACCATACCAAGCTTTTCTCGAAAGTACACAAACTTGATCCTAGAGAGAGGTTTGGTGAGAATGTCTGTCATTTGCTCTTCAGTGCTGATATACCTCAACTGTATAGCTTTCCTCTGTACCATATCTCTAATATAGTGGTACTTGATCTCAACATGCTTTGTTGTATCATGAAACACGGGATTGACAGAAAGCTTTACACAACTCTGGTTATCACAATGTATAATGGTAGGCTCCATTGATTGTCCAAACAATCCTGCAAGGAGCTTATGAAGCCACATTGCCTCAGAGCTGCCACACAAGCTGCTATGTATTCTGCCTTGGTTGTACTCAAAGCCATTGAAGACTGTTTCCTACTACACCAAGAAATCATTAGAGTACTCAAACTGAAGCAACAACCAGAGGTACTCTTTCGGTCTGAGACACATCCTACCCAATCAGAATCAGTAAAACCATGCAGCTCTAAATCCACACTTGAAGAATATCTTAACCCATATCCAATTGTGCCACATAGATATCTCAGGATATGTTTAGCTGCTACAAGATGTATTTGCTTTGGTTCACACATAAACTGACTAAGTGCACTCACTGCATAGCATATGTCAGGTCTAGTGTTAACTAGATACATCAATGAACCAATCAACTATCTATACAACGTAGAATCCACTAGTTTTGAACTAGCTGCAGCCTCCTTCAACTTATCTAGATTAGTCTCCATGGGTGTAGACATAGGTTTGCAGTCAATCATACCAAACCTTTTGAGAATGTCAATGATATACTTGCCTTGACTTAGAATCATCTCATCTAACTTTTTCCAAACTTCTAAGCCAAGAAAGTAATGCATGAGACCTAGACTCTTCATCTCAAACTTTGAAGCTAACTCCTTCTTGCATTTTAGAATTAGATGTTCCTCACCAATGATAATCAAATAATCAACATATAAAACTAGAATCAAAGCTTCACCCTTTACTACCTTGAAGTAGAGGTTAGAATCTGCATCATTCTTTGAGAAACCCAAGCTTGATAGATACTGATCAATCCTTTCATACCAAGCATGAGGAGCTTGCTTAAGGCCATACAAGGCCTTCTTCAGCTTGCAAACATGAGACTCCTTCCCATGTACCTCAAATCCTTCAGGTTGCTCAATGTACACCTCTTCTTCTATTACACCATTTAGAAAAGTTGTCTTTACATCCATTTGGTGAATCTTCCATCCTCTAGATGCGGCAATAGCAATGATGGTTCTGACAGACGTATATCGAGCCACAGGAGAAAAATTTTCTTCATAGTCAACTCCCTCTTTTTGTGAGAACCCTCTAGCCATGAATCTTGCCTTGTGCTTCTCAATGCTCCCATCAGCTGCATGCTTGATCTTGAAGAGCCACTTAGAAGACACCACAAATTTGTCTTTGGGTCTAGGAACTATATCCCAAACATCGTTCTTAAGTATGGATTGATATTCCTCAGACATGGCATCTTTCCATACTTGTTGACTATAAGCTTCTTCGACACTTGAAGGCTCTGACTCAATAATTTGACTCATCAAGGCGACATAACTAGAGAACTTGTGAGGACTCTTGATTTCTCTGAAGGCTCCTCTTGAGGCTACAAAGCTTTCTGCCTCCTGCATTGTCCTACGAGCCCAAAGAGGTCTTTTATTTCCAATCACAATATCTAAGGGGCCATCAGTAGGATCCAGGGGTTCAATTGGATCATCATCTTCTTTAGATTTTGGAGCCTCCTTCTGATTCTCTGGAATATGGTCTACTTCCATATCTTGAGGAGGTTCTTCTTCATCGATCTCCATAGGAGTGCCCTTGGATCTTCTGAAAGCAACATCTTCCTCAAATGCGACATCTACTAATCTCAATAGACTTCTGTCCTGGTATGTATATCTTGTAAGCTTTTGATGTCTCACTGTAACCTACAAGAATTCCTTTCTTCCCAGAAGGTTCTAGCTTTGTTCTCTTTTCCTTTGGAATATGAACATAGACTAGACAACCAAAGATCCTCAAATGACTAACTTCTGGTTTCACCCCTGAGAATGCTTCTTCAGGAGTTTTATTCTCCAAGATCCTGTGGGGACTCCTATTCTGAACATAGACAGCTATCCTCGATGCCTCAGCCCAAAGAGAGATTTGCAGATCTTGATCATGGATCATAGCTTTTGCTGCTTCCACAATAGACCTATTCTTCTTCTATTATACCATTTTGTTGTGGATTATAGGGAGCACTGAACTCCCTCTTAATCCCTGCTTCAATACAAAAATCTCAAAATGTGCCAGAGGTGTATTCTCCACCATTATCGGATCTCAAAACCTTGATCCTTTTGCCAGACAGGTTTTCAACTTGCGCCTTGAATTCTCTGAATCTTTCTAATACTTCTTCAGATTCTTTAGATCTCAAGAAATAAATCCAAGTCTTTCTAGAGTAATCATCAATAAAAATAATATAATACAAGAAACCACTAGAAGATGCAATAGACATTGGACCACATAAATCGGAATGAATGAGATCAAGAATACATTTAGATCTACTTTCACTAGAATGAAACGTACCTTTTGTGTTCTTGCCTAGGGCACATCCCTTGCATGTACCTTCATGTTCTTGATTGAATTTTGGAAGACTGGTGACCATCTTCTCCATGATAGGTAGAGCACGAAAGTGAATGTGAGCCAATATTCGATGCCATAGATTGCACATGATGGAACTGTTATGCACAAGTGCTTGAGGGGGATGAGTGCATAACCTATAGAGACATTCATGTCTAACACCAATTACTTGAGCAGTTTTGAATTTGGAGTTCTTTGCCCATATAAGAACTTTTCCTTTATAAAAGGCAACTTGATAACCCTTGTCTTCTAATGCCGAAATTGAGACAAGATTCCTCTTTATCCCTGGAATGAACAGTACATCATTCAACTCCAATGAAATACCAGAATCCAAGTGAAGAGAGGAGTTTCCAATTCCTTTCACAAAATATCTAGCATCATCTCCAATAACAACTTGATCACTAGAGTTGCTCTCCACTAATTTTTAAAGGTGACTCCTAAAACCGGTGATGTGCCTAGAGGCACCACTATCAATCAGCCAAGTGTTGGCGTCGGTAGATACATTGCTTGACAAAGCTGAATAGAACAGATAATCATTGGAGTCCTTTTGTGGAGCGATTTCTTCAACATTTGCAGTGGCAACTTGTTGCTTAGGTCTTTGAGGAAAATCCTTCGCAAAGTGACCATACTTATCACAACGAAAAACATTGAATCTTGGACATGTCTCATTTCCTTTTGAAGGCAGGAGCACCATCATTTCAATTTTCTTGATTCCTCTTGAAGAACCCTTTCTTAAAGCCTTTTCCTTTCTTTGACGAATGAGAGGCAAGAACTTGGATTTCTTCATTCTTTGAACTTTGACCAATGCCCCTAGCCGTTAGTCTCAACTCCTCTTGGATACAGTCAATTCTCAATTGATCAAACATGGAAAGTTTAGATCTTGTACTGATTCCTTGAATAAACGAATCCCATGAAAGCGAAAGACCATTGAGAGCAAGCATAGTCAAATCTTTGTCATCAATCATGTGACCAATTGTGGAGAGCTGATCTCTTATCTTTGAAATCCTCAAGAAGTATGTAATAACAGGTTCTCCTTTCGTCATTTTCACATGATGAAGTTGTTGCTGTAGTGCAAGAGCTTGACTAGTGTTGTTGATTTCATACATCTCTTCCAAGGTTGTAAACATCTATCTTGCCATATCCAACTTGAAGACAATCGGTACAACATGATCCTTGATGGAATCAACCAACACTTTCTTTGCCCTAGTATCTTTCTTACTCCACTGCAACTTCTCTTCTTCCTCCTCAGGTTCAGGAACTTTTGTTTTCACAAACTCAGCCAAATCATTCTCTTCTAATGTGAGCATGATCCTGAACCTCCATGATGTGTAGTTCAAAATTCCTTTGAGTCTATCCTTGATTTTCAAACTGTTCCCCATCTTTGAGAAATTTAGAAGATAGACTGAAAAAGAATAAAGTGAGTGTTGCAAACTAAATCTGATCACGATCTTTTTCACACCCGCTCTGATACCATGTTAGTGTTTCTTAGATCAGATTAAACAATGAAAGCACTTAATAATATTGCAACACATGAGACAATAAACATAGCAAAATACCCTAGGAAAACCCTCCTCTTGAGGGAGAAAAACCCAGCAAATGAATCTCTTATATAAAGTAGAACAAGAGCAGAAATTTGCTTACAACTTAGGCCCAACAATGGCCAATACTTGATACAAAGAAATTGCACCTCTCCTAGATGCAAGATATACAATGAATACGAGATCTTCCTTGAAACCAAGCTGCTGCTATGAAGATGTGAATTCTGCTCTTAAGTGTGAATTTACTTGACTTGAATGAATTATTTACAATGACAAGAAGACCTTGTATATATACAAGAGAGGCACCTCTTCAAGGTAGGTCGGCCTTCTCAAGTAATTTAATAAATAACAAATTATGAATAAGGCCGGCCCAAGTGAAATACAAGCGAATCATATAGGGTCGTCCCTCTCCATTTAATAAATGTTATAGTCATGAATTAAATAGCCGAATGGCTATTCATTTAATTCATGCTCTTCTCCTTGGAATTCATGCAAAGGAAGTGCAGCCCATAACTGCTATAACATCAACAATCCTCATTAAAGTCTAATAGCTAAAATGACTCGATGTGAACAATGTTCTTGCCTTCATTCTCGTTCACTTGCGCTTAATTTCTCATTAGCAATGACAATCCTCAAATTTCATAATAATGAATTCAAAATCATTTCATTTGCATTTAAATTTCAATTTCAATCTCAATTTCAATTTATATAATCATCTAATATAAACTTTGAAATTCTCATGATTAATAATTGCAATAAAATAATTGATAAAATCAGTATATGACATCCTTCTCCTCGTGGAAGAGACGTCATCTCAATGTCTTATTAATCAATCAATAAGCATATAGTATCTCAATCAGTAAAACATAGTATCTCAATCATAATGAAATAATAAATAACATCATAGTTCTCAAAACATAAGCATAAACAATTCATAGTAGCATCCACACTATCCATGTTCACAACATGTGAATAAAAAACTAGAGTATCAAGTATCTCATGCTTTAAGAAAATACTACTCTAAGAAAGAAAATGAGGAAAATGACAGTCAATCATCACAGAATCCTCCCATGTAGCACTATCCTTAGTATACTGGTCCCACTGGACCTTGTACTGAGTATTATCCCTGATAACGCTAGTTTATAAGCAACTGGATTCATGACTTCCAGTACATCAAAGGGTCCCACAAATCTCTGATCCAACTTTGATGATTTCCCAAAATACATAAGATTTACATAAAATTCATCCTATATAGTAATCTTGTCCTTTCTAGACCTTGCTTCAAGTGTCCTTACTATCACATAGGGAAATCTTATATGCTTCACACATACTTACGCTCCCAAAGAGCTTTATTCCATAAATACATCTAATATATAATAATAACTATACTTAGTGATCAAAATTCATTGGTGCATGAATTTATCCTTAGTATAACCCAAATGGAAGAGGAAGGTCGATGTATTGTACACTACATCGTGGGTCCAATCCGTTTCATTTGTATTTACACTTTTAGAAAATTCATAATCCGAGTCCATCTGCCACTTACACATTCATTATCCTTACCATAAAGTACTTTCCCTTAATTACTTGTCTATCTCAAGCATAACCTTACAACTAGACACCTATAAATTTTGATACTGCTCCACACTTAAGCTTTGTTATTAACTAAGTTTCATCGATCACTTCAATCTATTACTCCTTTTTGACATTTTATCAAGTCTATTATTATATCCAAGCCTTTTCAGCTTTAATAGAGTTTCCTTTCTTTCCATATAATGGTCCAAACTTCAATTTTAGAGTTTACAATTCATTCAATATTTAGTCCACCATTTACTTATTTGACTAAAATAATATATTGCACATTTATTCAAATGAATATCTCATGGTATGATTTTGGTTTACACAACCCTATCATTGTTTGCTAAATTGAAATAACCTTTCAAGTTTACTAAGCAACTACTTACCCACAATATATTATTTAGGATCAAAATCCTATAAGTCGAGTTTCTAAAAACTGTTGGTTTCTTTGATGATTCTATCCACTAGAACATTATGTTAATTCTACTAACATAGAGAGATCAATTTTTCTTGTGCTCTACCATTTTCCTTCTAGATTCTCAAGTGAGTTACATGTCCTACCAATGATGACTTATGGTCTTCATTTCCTGACATACTAGACATTACCTTGCTACACTCTGTGCAGCTTCTTACTTTATCTTCTTTTAGATAATAGTGGATCCTTATCCGACAATTCCCTTTGTCATTCTGATGTCCTAACTCTGACATTATTTTCCTTGTTCCTTTCTTAAATCTTCCAAACTTTGGACACAGGTTCTTTTATATCCAACAATAGTCTATCCTTTGACTAAGTGATAACCTATTTTGATCTTACATCATTATTAATCTTCATTTAATGGTTATAGGTTTTGCGGAGATAAGTCGCATTTATCTCACGACATCCATACCGTGGATTTTCTTTTGTCCTTGGATTATTTTCAAATATGCAATTCATCTTTAAAATCAATCTAATTTCCTTGATTTAATCTGGTACTAATTTTTTGAGTATTAATCCTCGTTCAATCACGATGATCTCTAGACAATAACAAATTTAATTGCATATCTAATCATCAAGCATAAACATTCAACTCCATGATTTCTTAATTATAGGAGAGTCTCAACTTCAATATTTCATTTTGAGCACAAGTAACAATTCTGATGTTCTTCTCCGTAAGATTTTCAGCATTTCTTGCTAAGTCAAAATTCTATGATGTTCTATCATGACAATAGATGCTTCATTTTGAAAGTGCTTCTCTTTTAATATAAGAGCTACTTAGAGTAAAGTCTTTTCAATAATACGACTTCCTTTAACTTACTAGGCATCCCTCCTATGCTTCTATCCTTATAGAGTTTCATTATCTCCAATGATATGCAATTGCATGGGCAAGTCTTTAACCCAATATTCCCTTCCAATTCTTAGGATGGAATCCTTAATTGTTGACTAGTTCGATTATTTATAGATTTTCCCACTCTATATGACTATAGTCAAGACCCAATGTACAACTCATTCAAGTTTAATTCCTACTTATATGTGTTGAAGAGTAATCCAGTACGTAATCCAACTTAATAGGTTTTAGTCTCATCATAAGGTCTCTCTCTTATTGAATGAATTTCTTATCCCAATTTGGTTATCTTTAACCCAAGGTTTCATTCAAGAGTAAGGTAGTGATTAAGTGATTTAATCATTCTCATTAAGAGATTTTGGTGTGGTTCACATAACATCACATCTTACTTTATTTTTTACTCCATCTCAATGGCTTAAATAACCAACCTTTTTCTCGTCCATAGGTTTCGTAGCATAATAAGCTTCAATGTCAAGTTGTTTCACGACATGGATGTATTTCATATAGAAATAACATAGTTATTTAAATTATCTATATAAATTTTATAGGAGTATAGAGACACTTTCTTCCAATCACGAGTCTCTTAGATCTTTACTTGTCAATCCCATAGACAATGATCTTCCTTATCATGATCAAGTTATCTGCTTATCCTTTTCTAACGCATTGATAATAATATCCTTGATCTTTAGATCAGATAATCATAAGGTATTAAGGTCATAGATCTTAACCTTTCCATTTGTCCTTTTTCCTTTGTGGTCACAAAATGTATGACTTAGTTGTTCTTATGACTTGCAAAAAAGTCATAACCAAGTTTTTTCTGGGTGGGGTACTTAGCTTGAGTCAATCCACTCTCTTCCTTCCCCCCCCCTTAGTGTTTCCACAACTTTCGTTCTTCTTACTTTGAACTTCTAGAAATTTACTTGCTTCTTTGGAAAGGTTTTGCCATTCCTTCATGTTGACTTCTCATTGCCTTCCCTTACCTCATGGCATACCTTAAATACACTTTTCTCAAGGTTAGATTTTTCATTATTATTTTTTTTTAATCTCACAGATTCAACATATAGGATCATTCAGTAGGAGATCCAATGAATACTCAACAACAAATAATATTCCATCTTCTTTCTAATATCCTTATTAATGGAGGAATATCCATGCTCACAAACCTCTTTTGTTGATGTAATTCTCAACTCAGAGTGTTGCTTTCCTTGCAACTTCTAGTGTCCTGACACATAGATCCATGCTACATTCCTTTTTCCCTTTTGGAACCATTATTCATAAGTTGATTGATTCCAAAAACTTCAATAACCTCATTAATTGTTTCCTTTGACCATTTTGGTATTTTCTCAATTCTTCGGTACTAACTCTTTTCTAACAAAATCTTTATCTTAACAGAAGACTTTAAGTCATGAGTTCCCCAACCCTTGAGGATACTTCCTTCGTTCATATCCTACTTTGATAAATCTAATCTATGTTGACTTGCATACATAGATTCATAGTGATTACACTAATCCAAGAGTTCCTGACTCTTTTACAATTGTAGGTTGCTACAATTCAATTTATATCATTCTTACTCATGCTCTTTTTCTTAGAGTTATGTATGTACAAGTTATTCTTCCTAACCTTCCTACATAACCTGATTGCATAATCTTCCACAATCCTAGGTTTTATCATAAGTTTTTGGTTTAGGAATTCTGATTCCAGGGACGAATCTTTAACTAGCCCCAATTTACACAAGTTAATAATGTTTACATCTTCCGTTTCACTTCCTTAAGTTCTTTTCTCTTGATGTTCTGGCACAAGACATTTTCAATCTTTATCTTCTGATAAGGTTTACGCATTATTATGTAATGAGCTCATAGGTTTCAGTACAGAACCTGGTAGCTTTGATACCAAATGTAAAGAGAGAAAATCTTTAATTCAAAACATCAACAATAATTTAAATAAATTCATTTATATTCAAAAGAAAGTCAACACTTCATTCATTAGACATCATAAAATCCAAACAATTTCAAAACGACTTAAAGTCGATAAATAGATTCATTATACCTCCAATTAAATTCATAAACATGCGTCATCTTTCATGACATTTATAATACAAATACATTGTAAAAGAAAATTTACAATTCAAGACTTAGGCATTCTGTCGCCTTAAGTTCGACAATAATCATACAATAATGAAATATAATAGATATAAGAAGAAATCTTCATTTGATCTTCAATCCAATAGCTTATCTTCAAACATGAAGACGAGAACAAGGTTCAAATGCTTTTGCCGCCCAACCTCGAAGCTTACGCTTCCCTAGAATTCCTTAGTCATTCAAAGAATACCCAACCCTGTGTAACACTCCTCCGTTTTTCTTTCTAGACTGGATAGTGTGTCCTTGTTTTGCTTTGATTTGTGTTTCTGGATATTCTAATACTATATCTTGTGTGTGTGTTATTTGATCGCTATATATAGAGTGACAAACTATTTGATGTGATGTGGTTTATCTGATGCTTTTTTTTACATGCTTTAATGGTGTAATGATGTTAGTAGACATAACATGTGATTTTATATGAGATTATTGAGTAAGATGCAAATTTTTGTTTTGATGAATGTATTGCTGAAGGGGACGAGTTCACATCACTTGCTTGCAAGCACCCTACGATTCTGTGATTTCCTCTTCACGGTGTATATTTTATGTTGTTTATAGTATATGTTGTTGTTTACTTGGTTTTCAGGTTTGTAGGTACATGACATCGACTCCACCTGGTTTCACAGGTTTGAGCGTGTCGATCCAACAGTTAAGTTGAACGGGAGATAGTAGCTAGGTAACTTGTGTCAAGTTTACGCCCTAGCCTTAGTCTGTCATTAGTCATGTTTTTTGAGTTGTGGTTTACCTTGTTTGATTGATATTTGATTATGTGAGGTGCTTATTCATTAAATTGATATTTAGAATAATTGCATTGTTTAAAAGTTGTTATTTATTTAAATTGAAATTGAAATTGTGGATAGAAGTTATATTTAAGGTTATTAATAAAATTTAATTTAATTAAATTTAAATTATTTAATTAATTAAATTTAATCCCAAAGGATTGAATTTATTTATTAAATAATTAGATTTAATTAATTAAGTTTTATGTTGAGTAAATTAAAAGAAAGAAAATAATGTAATGTATTTTTGAATTAAATTTTATTTGGGAAATTAGTTTCAATTTTTGGAATTAATTCATTATTTAGAATTATTAAATGGAATGAATATTAAATTTGGTTGTTAGAAGATATTTTATTTGTGCCAGCATGTTAGAGTTAAATTTATTGAAGAGTTTGTGGAAAATTCATTCAGCGGGATAATTTTGGAGAGAGGAAAGCTTCTTCACAAGTGTGAGGATATTTTTGGAAAACACACAGAAGATTTTTTTGGGGAAATTCTTGGCTGTAGAATTGCATTGGAGTTATTCTAGTAAATTTTGTTGTGTTTGTTGGTTGCTTTCTTGGTTGGAATCACTAGATTGTTGGATAGAAGTTGTGGAAGCTTTGGAGGAGGCTCTGCATCAAATTTCCATTTCCTGAAGCTTCTTGACTCAGGTTTTCTTCTGTGTTTTTGTATTGTTCTTGGTTTTCTTTTAAGATTGTATTGATTAAAGATTTTTTTGTTAAATCTATTTAAGAAAATAATTTGTTATTAGAAGGAAGAAATTAAATAAATAAATTTAGAAGCTTTTGTTGTTCCCGTGAAATTTCTTCAGGGAAATTATGAAACCTCTGTTGAATTTAGTTTATTTGAGGAAATTGTTAGTTTCGTTATTAAATCAAACTTATGGGTAAAACAACACATTTAGATTTGTTTTTGAAGATTTCATTCACTATAGAAATGAATTTATATCTAAAACCTCTGTAGAAATTGCGGTGGAAAAATCTAGAGGATTTGAAAGCTTCTGGATGTAACCTAGATTCCTCTGTAAATTTTGGGTTGTTCTCTTAGAAAAATTGCATTATTTCACCTGTAGGTGAATATTTTCACAGAAGTTCCCCAATTTATTTATTATGTTCAATCTGTTTTTATATATATATTTATATGAGTTTATATATATATATATATATAGTTTTTATTTTAATAAAATACTGGTTTAAATTTTATTTTCGTCGTTTGTACGATAGACAAAATTTTGGAAAATGTTAGAGTTCTCAAAAAAACACATTAATTTGTATTCATTGTTTTTAGCGAACCCTTGTCGATGTTTTTAAGCGAATTTAATTCACCGTTTATATTGTTAAGGGGTTTGGGGGTTGGGGTGGATCTACCTCCCCACAGTTGCCCCCATGTGTGAGTAGTTGTGTGGAGGGAGACCCCCTCCATGCCTCCCCTCATCCACTCAATGGAAGTTTGGGGGAAGCGGCAGATGTACAGTCGCGGCTCCCCTCTTCCTTTGTATATTGGAAACTTAAACAAAAAAAATGGAATCCGCCCTCCGATGGAACTCGGAATTCGAGGCTTGGCTTTTGATAATATTAAATTTATTTATTATGTATAAATACTATATACTATATAAATCTATATATATAATATGTTTAAAAATATATATATATATATTTATATATTATATGTATATATATTGTCTGAGAATTTTAATGTGGTTTTATTTTGTTTTTAAATAAAACAATTTGATATTTTGTAAAAGAATAATAGATATATTTATTGTATATATATTTATATATATATATATAGTTAGATATATTAATATATATTTAATGTATATATGGTATGTGTATATACATTTGAGTGAATAATAAATATTTTATTTTATTTTAATTTGATGCATGCGATCTAGTATTGAATCGAGATTTTAAATGGAAATGATTTTTATGCATGGTTTAAATTGTTAGAGAAAGAGATATTTTATGTAAATGGAAGAAAGAATATGATCTAGTTGGAAATTGAAATAAATTAGTTTGTAGAGTATTTGTGTTGTTTTTAAAAGTAAACATTGAATTTGATTATTTATTTAAACTAGTCTTTCTTTTCTCTGTAAATGGAAAAGACAATTAATTAGATATTCAACTCTTTTGAAAGGACAACTATTATTTTCACTGTGAATAGAATAGGACAGATAAATGAATTTAATATATCCAAAAATAGATTATTTCCTTGCAATTGCTTTGTAGTAATTATTTCCTCTATGTTCATGTTTGGGAAATGGGTTAAGTGTTAGTCCAAAATTGTAAGACTTCCAGAGGATTCTAGAGGATGGGGGTTGTCGCAATGTGATGTCAACCAATTGTATTTCCCTTGGGTAGGGCATGGTGTCTTTTTAGTAATTTACCTGGTTTCCACGAATGGGGATGTTTTGTACCTCATTTGGAAGGAGTGGATTATGTGTTTGGTTGCCTCCAAGTGTTTGGAGTGAGTTTTAGTTTATGTTTCATCCTTGAGTTGGAGTGGGTATGCTATCTAGTTTGTGTGCACTTGAGATTCCCTTGGTGATTGGTTTGTATGTGTCTTGTCAAATAGAAGAGTGGCTTCTGTTAGGCGTCAGAGCCCAAAGAGGTAAACTGGGTAACCTTTAGAAGTGATTTAATCAAGTGATAACTAAATTAATGTACCTAGATGATTAGGATGCATTTCACACTAATCAAGATAATTTAGCCTCAGTCATAGACACAAGGGCTCGTTTAGACTTGGGATGAGTGAGAAGGCCTGAAATGGCATAGTCATCTATCTTGTCCTTACAAGAGGTATTTGATTCTGCATGAGTGAACATGAGGGTCGGGATTCGGTTGAGGTCACCAAGATTACCGGAGCCTATGAAGAATTCCTAGAGGAGATCTCATGACTAACTATGCGATGACACTCTGTCTAGGACAACAATTGTTAATTGTTTTATGTGTATGGTTCTCTGAACATACTTGATCTATTTTGTGTCTAGAAGAAATGTGACCTATGTCAGTGATGTGAGAGTTGTACTTGTGTTTTTCATGTGTTTGGTTGTGTCAGTATGAGTTAGCCTATGGTTAGAGGTTGTAGGTTTTGTCCATGTTAAGTTGTTACTATCTCCTAGCATGGGGGGTGGGCCTTCGGGTACCACTTGGTTGGGTGGAACATGCACCATACACCGTTGGGTCCCCTTTTATCTTCAATACTTTGTGGCGAGACATCTAGATGGACAGCTCGTGGTTCTTTTTTTAATTCAAGCATTGTTATATCTCTATTTGTATAAGTTATTTTATCCCTCTTATGTTTATGAGGTGAAATTCTGTAATTGTAATACTTTTGTACTATTGCCTCATTATGGGAATGAGAGATGTAACCAGTTGTTTAAGTAATGAATTTATATCATGGATGTTTATCTCATTATCATATGTTGTAATTGTATGTTGTTTAAATGCATATTTATTACTGTAATTAAATGTTATGGTTATATGTTGATGTATGTGTGGGTTTAAATAATCCCAACCTTGTAACCTTAGAGGTTGTTGTTAATTAGTAAGTGAATGTGTATGTTAATTACACTTTAATAATAAAAAAAATTGGTTCGCTTAAGTCATTAATTAAAACTTCCTTTAGGGTTTCTTGGAGGGGCATTACACCTTGCATGAATCGCTTAGCAAAAAGCAGTCGACAATCAAGATGGAATCTGGTGCGTGCCTAGTATAACTAGTAAAACCACAAGCATTTTCATTTTTATAATTCATTTAAGAAACAAGCAAGTTCGATACTAGGATATGGTAGAGAGTTCATTAATTCCATCTATTTCAATGGTCCTTATGTTACTTGGCCAAGTAAAATGTCATGAACGACAAATAATAGTAGTTTTGGAAAAGCAAAACTACACTCTCTATAAACCCATATTCAGCACCCGTCCCAGAAGGGAACTTTCCAAACACATGACATGCACATTCATTTATCAATCATGAATGGTTCCATTCAAAATAAAATAATCTTTCACAAACATCTTTAACGGAAATCTTGTTTCAAGCAAAGATGGTTTAAATTCAATATTTTCATCGTTTTAAAACATAAATAACATTAAATTAATATTTAAATCAAATAATAAAAAAAGAAGGTGTATCTCAAGTATGTAATCTAAGTACATATTTAAACATGCATAAATGAGCACACATTCTTTTGGTTTATTTACTCATTTAATTTATTTTCATTTCGAAATAATCATGTTCTAACTTGTTTTGTTTCCAAGTAATTCATATTTTAATTTACTCGATTTTTTTATTTTTTTTTCACATTTCCAGAAAATAAATAATAACTTTTCAAAAACAAGTTTAATAACTCTTTTTTTTTTGTTTCTTAGTAATTTTAGTTTCATTCTATAATAATATTTGTTTTTAACTCTTATTTTTCAAACACATTTAATATGCAAAATGCATTTTATCAAAATTAGTATCTTTTCTGTTTCATTTGTTATGAGAATTAAATCTATCTGACAATTTTGGGTCTTTCTAAAGTTTTTCCAAATCTGTAAAGATCTAAAAATTTACTGTTTTTTGTTTTGATCTTTTGAATTTACTAATTAGAATCTCCAAAAAGAATGAATAAATCTACAGTCTTTTATAATTTTCTGTTTCTAATTGTTCAATGGTTTTTCTGGAGAAACAGTTTGATGTTTGAAATTTCATCAGAAGTTAATAGAAACAGTGAAGATTTTTAATAGATAATATAAAAATAAAATCTTGTGTTTGATCTTTTCCTAAATTGATAAAAACTATGATTTTCTTTCCTGTTCAAAACTAAAATATGAGAAAAATAGAAACTAATTTAACTCAGAATTGTATTAATTGTAAATTGGTTTTTTTCCATCTATCTACCTAGCGATTTCCTAAATCTAGAAATGGATTATTTGTTTTCTTTGTAATTTTTTGTAGTTGCTTTGATTGTTCTTCTTTTTCTCTTCTTCTCCCAGGCACCTCTTTGTCTTTTGTTGCTTGGGTGAGATGAAGGGATGCAAATTTCTGTTGCTGCTTGTATTTTATTGGTGTTTTCCCCCTCTTTGTTGGCTGGCGTATACTCCTCCCTACTTCTACTTTTACCCACACACCTCTTTCTTCTTAATCCCCCCCCTTCTCCCTGCACACTTTACTTCTCCTTGTTGCCCCCCTAAGACTTCTCTCCTTCACACAGGCCACCCTTCTCCTTCCTCAAGTGTGTCCTTCCCTTCCCTATCTCATGTGCTTCATGGAAAAGAGGTAACCATTTGTTGGTGTCTCCCTCTTCCTAGCTGCGTGGGGAGTAAAGAGATGTGGAAGGTTAAAAAAATACTAAACATAATTTATGCTCTCCTTTCAGCCACGCATGGAGGAGAGTGATCTCTTCACAAATTTTTGTATTAAATAAAATTGGAAATCTTCTCTTTGCTGGTTGTGTGGGTTTTGAAGGCAATGGTTCTCAACATAAACAATAAAATCAGAATGAAATCTTTTCTTTTCCTCTGCTCTTCCTCCTTCTTACTGTTGCTACGCATAGGGAAGTCTGAATATCTTGCAATTAATCTCCATATAAAGCTATTTCTCTACTGGCACATGAAAAATAAGATGAATCATCACTCTGTTTTCTGCCTGTGCTCTCAAAAACGGATTTCTCACTCCTCTTCCAATTTCAAATTTCTCTCTGACTACCAATTCTCATGCAAAAATGTTGGAGTTATTTACAAAGCTATATCCACTTTTTCGTGTTTGATCTCCAGTCTAAATTTGGCCATGACTCCAAGTTCAAATTTTGATTGCATTCAATTTTGGTTGAAAGATATTTTATTTTCAATTTGTTAACTACTGATTTGAATTCAATTCCAATTTTGATTGCAAACGTATTGCTTGTTTTGATTTGTTTTCAAAAACTTGTTTTGATATATTTAACTATCTAAAAATTTATATTTCCTTTCTTATTTATCAAATGAGAAAATAACAAATAAATCAACACACTATTTTACATTTCCGAGATTACAAGTTCATTCCAATAAATTTAGAATAAAGACATTATTATTTTTAAATAATAATAAAATATTTATACTAGGAATTCAATTTATTTAAATAGGATCAATTTTCTCACAAAATAATCAAATCGCTATTTAAAACAAACATATTCTTTTCACATATATTTGAGCAATCGAGATAAACTTACTTTAAATTTTTCCATAATAATCATCATGAAAATATATTAAAATAATAACTAAGTGGTGTATGAGATTCCATCATCCTCATTAACGTCTAATGGCTAAAATGACTCTACCTGAACAATGTTCTCACCTTCATTCTCGTTCACTTGTTTGTGTGTTCACTTGCACTCAATTTCTCATCAGCAATGACAATCCCCGAATTTCATAATAATGTATTCAAAATCATTTCATTTGCATTTAAATTTCAATTTCAATTTCAATTTCAATTTTCCATCTCAATTTCAATTTCAATCTCAATTTCAATTTATATAATCATCTAATATAAACATTGAAATTCTCATGATTAATAATTGCAATAAAATAATTGATAAAATCAGTATGTGACAGAATGGAACTAATATGCCATCTAGGGCATCTTAGTCCCCCTGGGGGTATTTTTCATAGATTCTCTGAGATTTTGTTCAGAGATCTAAACATTTTGCATCTACCTTGAAAAATAGCAACAGGTTTAAGACAATAGTAAGGGAATCTTAGTCCTGCATAGCAATTTTTGACAACGTTTTTTCATTTCTAGAATCTTCATCACATTTCTAGACTTCACAGGTACATACCCCTTAACTTGTGGTTTAATTTTTTCATTTGATCTCCTTATTTGAATTGCATTGCTTGATTTGGTGAGTTGAATATTTGTTTAACTTTTCCAATAATTTTCTTGGTGGTGAAGCCCTAAAATCTTAGAGAACCCCCTCCTAGGACCTCCTAATTGAGAATTGACTCACCTTTAGAGGTTGATAGTCAATCCAATTAGGGTTCTTGGGACATTATTGAATGACCTAGAGAAATGGGTGGGCATTCCCTCACATCATTTTTCTTCAGTTCATTTTGGTGAACCTGACCTTGTTGAGCATTCATTTTCTGATTTGAATTTCATTAAAGTCCTAGATCTAGGTTGCATTCATTTTTGCATTGCATTTGCCTCTTGCATTAGTGAAAGTGCATCTAGGGTTTCTCAAATTGGTATTAGTGAAAATGCATATAGGTTTCATTTTTTCTTTCTTGCATCATCTTATCTCATTCAAAAACTAAAAATTGCATTGTCAATCATTCTAATTGCATTTAGGAAAATTCTTATTGCATTCAAAAATAAAAAAAATTACATTCAAATTGACATCTAATTGCTTCATTATAGTAATCTTTCCTTGCATCCATTGGCTTAGTTTTTTGTTTCCAAACTTCATCCCTGGATAGGCAATCTGAGAACATTTTTATCTATCCAAATCTATTTTTTTTCTGAAAAAAAACCTTTCCAGGACTAAAACACCCTTATTGGCATCTTAGGACCCCTCTCTGGGTTTTTGTCTCAAAATCTTGTCTAAGCCATTTACTATCTGTCTCAGCTTTTGGAAACTGACAATTTCACTAGGAGGACTAAGACGCCCTTATTGGTGTATTAGTCCCTACTGAATTTTACTTTGCAATTTTCAAGGTTTACACCTTCTTTTCTGAGCTTTTGTTTGTTGCAATTACTTGTTTTAGTTTTATGTTTTGCTATTTCATGAGATTTAGTGAATTTAGCTTAATTTGTCTTTATTCACTACATTGTCAACATTCAAAATGGCATTTAAAATGTCTCATTTTCAGTCTATTGCATAGTGTAATAAAAAAATTACCTTGTTTTAGGTCTGAAAACCTAAAAATGTTTAATTTTCTAGAACATTATATAATATGGATAAAAGCACTTTTCACTTTAGCATATACAATGTTTCTATTCATAAAGTTTTGCATAAGTTTGATGAAATTACTTTTCATTTTTGGACACACATTGTTTACATTCTTAAAGTTTTGCATACATTCAATAAAAGTGTTTTGCATCTTGGGATATACATTGTTTACATTGTTAAAGCATTTCATGAGATGGTTAAAAGTGCTTTTAATTTTTGTTCAAATAATGTTATACCTTACCTCTATAGGCATGCTAAGAAAAAAATCATATCTCCTCCCTATGAGAGTGTTTTAGTGAAAGAGAATACAACCTTGGACATTCCTAAAAATTATATTCGTTCTTCTCCTAATATCTATCCTATTGGTGAAGAATGTATTTTGATGTTGGAAGAACTAATCAATGAGATTTTTGAGAATCCCAGTTGTTTCTCTCCTTCTACCTCTCTTAGTGGACTAGACATTGATGAACAAGAAGAAACAACCATAGGTAATCATGATGATAACATAATACAACAAGAGACCATTGAAACTTCAACTAGTCTACATTCATCTCCCAACATCTTAACCTCTTGTGATAATGTTCTATAAGATGCAAGTTTAAGTGAGGATATATTGGTGTTGGATGATCAAAACTTTAAGCTCTATGATAATCCTCTTTATGCTCCCTATCTTATTTTAGAAGAAATTATAGGACAAAGGAATGAAATTACGGATAATCATGATGATTACATTTTTTCTTCTCCTAGCATCTCTCCTAGATGTGAAGAAGATACTTTGATGATAAAGAATCTTAGTTGTCCCCCTGCACCTAGGGAAACCCTTATTGAGCAAGAAAATTCAACCATTGATCATTCCCCTACTTGCAATGAAGTCATTTTGGAAGAACCAATCCTTGAATATCAAGAACATTTGGCTTGTAGCTCTCCTAAAAACTCTCCTAATAGGGAAGATATCACAATGGAAGAAAATGAGAACATTGACAATAGTAATTCCTTAGATGAAGATTATGAAGTGACATTAGACTCCCCTTCACTAAGAGAACATGAAAATAAGGATGAATCTTATGAGGTTATGCACATGAGATACCCCTTGGAGTACTCTCCTAAGCCTAAACTTATCATTTTTCTACCCTCTCAAAACCCGCAAGTCCAAAACACACCTGTCCTTATCCTTGAACCACCTAAGAAAAATGTTTCACAATAACTGAGTTACAATACCGTTGCTCATACATTCAATACTAGGAACAATCCACAACCAAAAAAAACACCTTCAACATCCCTCCCATTTCCTAATCCGATCTTACCAAGTTCCCCTCGTTTACCTTCACAAAGTATAAGGGAGTATGATCTTGTTGAACACCTTAAGAATACTCCCACAAATATATACCTATGGGACCTAATTCATAATTCACCTAATTATCACACTATGCTTCAATCATCCTTGCAACAAGTTGTGGTCCCCTCTAGTGCAAATCCAAATGACATTGTAGCCATGATTCAAGGAATAAATGATGACATTGTTTTCCACCAAAGTGATCTCCCTCCTTTGGAAGTGATGTGATGCTCTCATGATCATAGCTCAATATAAAATTGTAGGGATAAAACGAACCCTTGTTGACAATGGGTCAACCTTAAATGTGTGCAATGTAATGTTTTGGATAAGCTTGGTGTCAATAAATTAAAAATCCAACCCATCTCTTTCTCTATCAATGGCTTTGATAACATGCATAAACAACCACTTGGCATTATCACTTTACTTATTACCACTAGAAATGCCACATTACAAAACTTGATCCATGTTATGCCTAGTGATCTCTCATATAATCTTCTTTTAGGCATGATACCATGGATTCATGCAATGAATGGGGTTCCTTCCACTCTTCATCATAAAATGAAGTATGTCTACAACAACAAAAAGTATATATAATCGAAGCTAATCTAGGTAAACCATATAGTTGTTTGAACATTGACAAAGATAAAGATAATTCTTTAAACAACTTGACACCAACTACACAAGTACAACCCATGCAAGAACAATGAAAAGATAGATGTCCTAAACCCTTCACAATGATATCACTAGATGTTGTTGGATCGTTGAGTTTCAAAACAACAATCATGGGAGAATACAAGATCATAAACAAAGACTCTGAAAAGGGAAAGGAAAAAGAAGACCCTTCGAAAGCATCCACCTCAACCACTTTAGAAGAAAAAGTAAACTACACAAAAAACTTCAACGAGATATACTATCAACAACCACCAAAGCCTAAAGAAATGAAAAAGCTTTATGGAAGATATTATGAGCTTATGAAACAACTTGGATATAGTGGTAAAGGATGTGGTGCTCGAGAATAAGGTATATGTGTCCCTATAGAACCTAACATGCAAGAAACAACTAATGGTCTTGGTTATTTCCTTTGATGGAAATAAACAAGACTTCACTCAATATCAACACTCTAATAAAAGATTCCTCTAAGTCGACTTTAATGGTAGTGCATCTTGAACCGATAGACACAAGTGGTCTTGACTGTTATAATTTGCAAGGAACAAATAAATTCTCACTTAACATTAATGTCATCAGACAAAACACTAACAATTTGAATTCGATAGATTTTACACCCTCCTGTAAAGGAGAGAAAAAAATCTCAAAATCCACAGAGTCTTGTGTAAGTATGACACCTAATACTAAGAAAAATATATATTTGTCGCACAATAACGAAACATCCTCTACTTTTGATCAAGAAATTATCTTGTTGAGACTACTCCAAGATTGTTTGATATCTATCCCCCCAAGAACAAACAATAAATTTTACTACAAGAATTCATTTTGCACATATCATAGAGTTCATGGTCATTCTACTAATGAATGCAAGACTTTGAGTAGCAAAATCCAACATCTTCAAGAGTTTTGTGCTCTTCCTTATGTGGGGACACCTAATTGATACTAATTTTCACTCTAACATGCATCTCATCAATAATTTCGGCTCACCCTTTTCTTGCACTAAGTGGGGGCAAGGGGTTAGGTATCCTTGTCCTCGTTTGTCACTTGTTGTTGTATGTTTTGTCTAGTTGACCACCTTTCATGTATATATAAGAGAAAGTTTTGGATGTGGATGACATGCCTTAAGTTGGCTTGCATGTGACATATTGAGTTATGCATTCTGGGGGCAACCCCTTATCTTCTCATGACGTAGCTTATTGGAAACATATGACTTGGCATAGGGATTTCTAAGTAATTTATCCTGTATTCTTCTGCTTTAAAGAAATTTCTCACAACAATGGTGTTAGCAACCGCTTTAAAGTGGGGGCATACATCGACACTTATGTTTCATTGTGTTATTTTTTTTCTTCTTGCAATGCATCCTTTTCTTGGTGGTTTCATTGTGTTTGATTTCCTCTGAGATCATGATATGTCCCTACACTTTTCCTCTCTTGGAGTCATTAAGAACAATGTTTCCTAAGATGATACCTTGCACGAACTAAGCAAAATCCCTTCAAAAATTATTATTTCCTATTGAATTTGTATTTTTTGCCTTATTAAATTCATGGAGGTTTGGCTTTGATATGGCCCCTTCGAGCTCACCTAGTAAACAACAAGCTTCACTAGCCCGTGTGAGAATGCATTTTCATTTTGTACCTTATTAAATTCATGGAGGTATGGCTTTGATATGGTTTCTTGGGGATCACCTAGTGAACAACTAGCTTCACTAGCCCTTGTGAGCATGCATTTTATTTTTTTCCTTATCATAGTCATGGGGGTATGGCGTTGATATGGACCTCTTGGGGCTCACCTAGTGAACAACTACATGCAATTTTTTTGCATGGTGGACAATGTGTGGTTGGCTACTTTAGTGTGAGTTTGAAGTAAGTTCATCCTCTCACTAAAGTGGGGGCTAAATGTAGTGTAGTAAAATTCACACCCTTGCATTTTAACACTTTTTTTTGGCCCGCCTTGCTTTATTTATACTTTTTAATGGCTTAATTGGTCCTATTTTGCATCCACAAGCCCCATAAACTACATCTTTTTCTGGATAATCCTGACAAACATCAAAGGGTAAATGATAATTTAATGATTATGTTTGTGTGTCCCTCATTTGTGGATTGGGACTAAAATTCCACCTAGGGCGTCTTTGTCATCCATGGGTCTTGGGACCTTGATTTCAAGGCATATTAAATTGGCCCCTTTTTGGAGTCTGTGCCCCAAGTTTCAAGCCTTGGGACTAAGATGCCACCTAGGGCATCTTAGTCCTTGGCTTATTTGTGGGATTAAATTTCAAATCTTGGTGAGATTTGGCCTCCTTTAATTAATGATTTCATATGTTGGCTTGTTGTGGTGTCATTTCGAGATATTAAGCATATATAAGTATAAATACAAGGTTCCTTCACTCATTTCAAATCAAGAATTTTGTGTGAGCATTCATAGTAGAAAATTTGAGTTCACAAGAGCATTCAAGAGAAATTCTTCAATAATTTGGATCCATCATCAAGATTCAATCATCATCATGTTTGTTTTGGAGCTAACAATTATGATGTAGGTTTCTATAATTCAAGCTAACATTGCATTCAAGATCTATCTTATTCAAGCAAGATTCAAGATCCACATCCATTGCATCCCTCTCAAGCATATTTGCAACATTCTATCATAAGGTTTTGGTGAGTTGTATCATTGCCATTTGTTCATTCATCATTATCCTTCTCTATTTAATTTCATTTCAAGTTTTAATTATCAACAAGGGGTTTGACCCAGGAAAACCCCCATTCACTAACAATCAACAAGTTTTTCTTCCCTTGTGTGTTTGTGATTGCAGATCTAGGTTGAAGACTTGAAGATCATTTGAAGTGCAAAGTTGCAAACTTGCATTGAAAAGTTGTCATCTTCATGGAAACTCACCTACAGGCCAAATCTAGAAGATTCAGGACCTTAGATCTGAGAAGAAGCAAGTGCAGACCCTAGAGCTCAAGACCACATTCAATTTTTTTAGAAATCCAGAATGGGACTAATATGCCATCTAGGATGTCTTAGTCCTATGAGGGGTATTTTTTAGAGATTCTTTGAGATTTTTTTCTAAGATCCGAAAATTTCGCATCTACCCCAAAAATAGCAATGAGACTAAGACAATAGTAAGGGTGTCTTAGTCCTCCATAACACTTTTGGACAACATTTTGGCATTTCTAGAATCTTCATCACATTTCTAGACTTCCCAGGTACATATCCCCTAACTTGTTGTGGTTTAATTTTTTCATTTGATCTCCTTATTTGGCTTGCATTGCTTGATTTTTTGAGTTGATGTTTTTTGTCTTTTCCAAGCATTTTCTTGGTGGTGAACCCCTAAAATCTTAGAGAACCCCCTCCTAGTTCCTCCTAATTGAGAATTGACTCACTTGGTGAGGTTGATAGTCAATCCAATTAGGGTTCTTAGGACATTATTAAATGGCCTAGAGAAATGGGTGGGAATTCCCCCACATCATTTCCCTTCAGTTCAAAATTACTGTCTGCAATACCCTGCCTACGTAGGGTACCTTTTGATTTTAAAAAATAACTATTTTATTAGAAATTGTGAAAAAAATTATTTATTTTTGAAAAATTATTTATTTTTGAAAAATTATTATTGAATATATTTTTTTATCTACAAAAAAAAAGTGTTTTTTTTAATCCTACCTAATGCCATAATGACGAGCTAGGCAAAAAAATTTCCTCAATGAACAACTTTCTCCAAATTCAACAATTTGATAGTCGATCTCAGGGTTTTTGGTTGTTGACAAAAACAGACACACAAACAAAAGAAATTAAAGATGAAAGCCTTAACATTGTCAAAATGTGAAAAAAAAATACATCATTAAATAGCTAAGAGAGAGCCTAACATTACCCAGGTATTTTATTTACTCGACCTTGAAACACATGCAAACTTGGCAGTTATCACGAATGAGATTATGTGAAATCCTATAGAATATGAAAAAGCATGTCTTTAGACACTGGGAAGGCACTCCAAGCCTTTGGGTTAAAAATCCTAAGCAAATCCAAGCCTAAGACTTGGGGATTTCCAAAGCAAGATATAACACAAGCACATTATAATGCATTCATGTTATGTCGCCTTACATTTTGGTTCATTTTGCTTGTTTTTTCTTTATGTTTCCCAAAGCATTACATAACGCGAGCACGTTATAACACACTCGCGTTATGTCTCACTTGAAATTGTTTATGTGAAAGTTTTATTAAATTTATGATTGATGTATGTATATTTGTATATATATTTGTATGTATGTATGTATATATGTATGTATGTATACCTATATGTTTGTATGTATGTATGTATGTATGCATGTATGTTTGTATGTATGAATGTATGCTTGTATGTATGTATGTATGTATGTATGTATGTATGCATGTATGTATATATGTATGTATGCTTGTATGTATGTATATATATATATGTATGTGTGTGTATGTATGTATGCACATGTGACTATAATCATAGTATGAGCTAAATAAACCAGATCCAGTAGATTCCAACCAATATTTAACTAACTAAGCTATAATGCCAATGAAATACTTGAAAACCATTAAAATGAGGAAGCCATTAAACATAAACAAAAATAAATGAATAATGAAAACCTATTCAACTACTTTAAACCTCATCCTATTGGGGAATTAGTATTGTATTGATATGGAATGATGACCCTTTCCCAATTGCTTTGATAAAACGAGCATCTAAATGAACTCCATTGATGAAAATGAGCTAATATTGGTGAAAACTAAGCTAAAGATGGATGAAAATCTAAAATGGATGTAAGATGAATGAAGATGAGCGTGCAAACGTGCAACATAACTTTGATAAAATGGAAGTGGATCCATTCCTCTCCACAATGAGGAGTATTTATAAGAGAAAATGGTGAATCAAGGGTTAAGATTGATTTGATCAATCCAAGGATGAGAACCCATGAGAGGTGAAGGCATGGACCAAGGATTATCATCAATGGATGAGAATGCAAGTTTGCATGGATCAAAGTGTTAATCAATGGCTCACAATGATTCAAAGAAGCACACTTTCAAAGTTGTTAGAAGGTTTGTTACAAAAGAATATTCCATTTTTCAATTCAAATGGAAGAATATTCCAAGGGAATATTCCCATGCAAGTGGATGGGTAAGGAAAAATAGGAATTAGATAATTAAAACAAAGTTTTAATTGTGCAAGTTGAGTGAAATTAGGATGCTCATTAAATAATTTATTTATTTAATGAAAGGGGTGAATGACATTTAATTCAATAATCTAAGAATATTTAATTAAATGAGAGGACATAAGGGGTTTAATTTAAATAATTTTCATTATTCAATTAAACAGGATGAAAGATAGTTGAAAGCGTGAATTATCAAAATAATAGTCATTAGATTAATAGGAGAAATTGATGTATTTAATAACACAATGAAGATTATTCAATTAAACGGTTGAAAATTTCAAGTGAATCTAGAACAAAATGGTGTTAGTAATCAGATTCAAGTGTGCAATATCAGCCAGGACAATTTTAAGTATCTACATTTTTCCCCTCTTTGAAATGAGGTACCTACTACATTGGTTCAAAGATTGATGCTTTTCAGATTAATGTTGCTTTCTTGACTACGGGATAGAATTGAAAGCACACAAACAAAAAAAGTGGCCAAGTTTGATGGATTTTTGTAGTGTATGTTCAATCCTCAGCCCCTTGGTTGATTCATTTTCCACTAGTTATAGCACACGAAGACACTTCAAGAACTTGCACAGTCCTAAACTATTAAAGTGGGATTATAGATTAATTTGGGCTCACCCCCCAAGCAATATTGGGTTAATACTCCTTGATACTCAAGTGGTTCTTTGGGGCACCCTTTCTCGTGAAGGCATATAGCTAGAGATCTAGTGGCACAGGGTCATTAACAGACGCCATGGGGCTCACCTTTTCTCTCTACTTGTGAACTATTGAATTTCTCCACAAGGATTTCTATCTCCACCTAAGGTAATACGTGGTGAGTAACTTCAGGGTACGATCTACATCCCTTGCACCACACTAACCTACAATTGAAAGGTCTTAATCTAGGATAGACAATGTTGTTAGGGAGTCCTCCATATACCTTAAGGGTATGTGAGGTGAAAATCCTTAGATGAAATGGAATAATGTAAAATATCCTAGAGGAGAGGGTGACCCACTCTCCACCTTCACTTCTCCAAGTTATAAAGTTCTTGGAGGCTTAGCTTGGTTGACAAAATCCCACTTCCAAGAGATGTGGCTTTCTCACCTCCCATTTTTTATACTTTGTTGGAGCACAGGAGTTGGAGTCATCCCCTAGGGTGATGAAATACATAGGTAGGCCCCCTAAAAGGAATGATCCAAATTTTTTTTATCCCCAAGATCACACAAAGTGTGAGGGGAGAGCATACACACGTTGAGTTCCTTCGGATAAAAAGAAAAAGAAAAAGAGTAAGTGATTTTTTTTTATCCTCAATATCACACTAGGTGCAAGAGGAGAGCATCACTCAAAGAAAAATCACAAAAAAAATTATTAACCTTAAGAAAGGAAATGTGCCTAGATTAGTGGGAAAAAGAAAGCCTTGGAAAAATGAATCTACAAGAAAATGTTAGTAGTTTTATGATTTTGTCTTTGACAATTGATTTCAAGTTGCAAAACAAGTGATTAGATGATAATATTGTCAAAGAAAAATATTTTTAGCATGAATTTAAGCATAGATATGTGATTATTTTTCCTTAGAAGAGGATTGGAGACTTGCAACACACATTAAAGTAACCTGCAAACATAGATTAGATGCAAAAAAATAGTTGAAAGAAAGCTTAAGTATGCAACCTGAAATAGAAGCACAATTTTGCATATAAAGTTGCACCTCTATCAAAATAGAGGTTTCATTCTATGAACAGAGGCATATTTTTGCAGATTAGCTCAAAAAATAGCTTTTGAGAGGCTAAAAATTGATGTTTTTCAATGAACCAATTTAGGAAATAGCTACAAAATGTAGGTAGGGACCCCAAAATGCAAAATTGATGCCGCAAAAACTTGAAAAACCCTAAAATATGTGTTGTAAAATAGAAGTGTGGCTTTATGCATAGAATTGCACTTCTATAAAAATAGAGGTGTCATTCTGTGAACAAAGGCGCGATTTTTTAGATTTTGTCAAAAAACAACCTTTGGGGGTCACGAAATGAAGTTTTTGACTAACCTAGGTGGGGAAATGGGTTGATGAACATATGAGGGACCTCAAAACATGTATATATATCTAGGATATGCCCCCAAATGTAATGAAAATGAGATGAAAACAAAGAAAACCCTAGGTGCCCTAGAAAGCATATATGAAAACCTAGTCTCACGAAATATTAAAAAAACCTAGTTTAAGCATGAAAATGATGGATGGGCCTACAAAATAGAGTGTTAGGAAAATTAGGACCTGCATAAAAGATATTAGAAGCCAAATAAAAACCTAAATCTAGGTGAAAATGATGAAAAAAACATCCAAAAATAGAAGCACATTAGTTTGTGATAGAGGCGTAGTTTTGTGAAACAGAGATAGAGGCATAGTTTTATGCATAAATTTATGATTCTATAGAAATAGAGGTTCCTTTTTATGAAACACAAGCGTATTTTTGCAGTTTTTGTCCAAGAAAGTAACTTGCAGCTTCAAAACTCACAAAAACTTGAAGAAACGTTAGAAAAGGGTAGGGTTACCCACTAGGTGTGCCAAAATGAAGATGGAAAAGATGAATAAGAATGTAAATGCATAGAAATAGATGAAAATTCATAATAAATAAATACAAATAAGTTATACCTTCATCGCTCTTTCCTCTTCATGGATTGAGCTCACAAGAAGCACCCATTTCTTTCAGATTTACTCCAATGATTGAAGGGATGTGGTTGTTCAATATTTTAACATGATGATGGTAGGATGGAGATGGATTTGATGGATATTTGAGCAGCATATGGATATGGATAATGTGTGTGATGAGGAATGAGATCCAAGCCCTCATTATATATAAATTAGGTGAGAGGAATCAAGGGATAAGATTGAATGGCTAATGGAGGGTTGGGATTGATTGAGAAGGTGAGGTTTGGATCAAGGATGATGATTGATTAGACTTGTGACAAGTGTCACAAGATGGAAAGGGGTGAAATGGGGAGGTTTGAACACATATTATGAAGAGAGGCATTAAATTTGTGTAAGAGGAAGGGTGCCTTGTGTAAGAGGTTAGTGCCGGTAGATGAGATGTAGGAAGTTAAAATTAGAAAATAATCATAATGATTATTAGGGATGAGGGTTAGATAAATTAATGAAGAATTAATTGATTAATGAGGATAGGTTGAGTTAATAAACCAAGGGTTTATTAACTTGTGTGGAGTCAAAATTTGGAGAATGGGATAATGAGGTTTAGGATGGCGATAAAGTTAACTAATCAAGGATTAATCAACTTAAGCAAGGTTAGTGGATTTAGAGGAATGTAGGAAAAGGTTAACTTTAATTAAATAAATGTGTATTTATTTAATTAGAGGTGTTAGATAAAGGTAAATGGGAAATTAATTAAATAAATAAAAATTATTTATTTAAGTAATAGGTTAGGATAGGCTAAAATGAGGTGTGGATGGCTAAGGTCGTATTTTAAGTGTCTACAAGAGTGTTTAAGCGAAATTCAATTTCAGACCTTGGGAATCAGGAATCCATTATGTTGAACATCCAGAATACTAAGAGGGGGGGTGAATCAGTATTCCATAAAACCATATTAATATCTATTTAAACATTATCTCAATTCTGACTAAATCAACAAGAAGGAACATAAAAAAAAATCAATGCAACCATACACATGAACACCATGATTTTTATATGGAAAACCCAAAAAGGGAAAAACCACAGTGAGATTTAACTCACAATATATTATATATGGATAAAAATATTACACAACTCACTACTAGGACCCATTATCCCTAAAAGGATCACAACTTGAGTACAAAATATGGCTAATTGCCAAGATACAATGATAGTGGCTCACTACCAATAGATTGAACTGATAGGATACACCTTCAATGTGCAAGGTTAAGGTTTGATGAAGCTCATAATATGATGTACTACCTCACATAGTAGTCGCTCAACAAAACTACATTGATCACAACTAATAAATAATTTAGGCTCAGATCTTCACACACCTTTTCCTCATCACATTTCACATCCACTACATGTATTTACTTCCACCACTCATGCTCATCTCTTTCCTCAAAACACCTTATATATATACAAGTATATCTTAATCATCAATTAGGTTGGCCTAATTAGGTGAACATAAAATATAATCAAAACCTTCTTTGTCGGCACCATATACAATTTAAACATTTTATCCACATAGTGCATTATACCAGGTTGGCTAACATCCATAAAAAATAATTAGTCTTCATAAATTATTGCATACATTGAGTTGGCCAAGACTAGAACACAATTCTCCAAACCAAAAAATAATCCTGAAAGCAAACACCTTTTAGATTTGAAAACACATTAATTTCCCATCATACTACCAAGATAGATACTATCACCTAAACCATAGCATAAGAATGTTCACCTTAATAGAATGCAGAGTCTCCCACACAGTATGCCACGTAGAGAAAAATAGTAGAATATAGAGTTAAAAATTTTCAGAGATAACTTTCTGCTCACAAGAAAAGACATCTCAAGATCTAGGATATAGCTATCTAAATGATTCAAGAAAACATGGTTAAGAGATTAGAGTCATATTAGATCTTACAGTCAATTTTCGACTCAAATACCAATACACTGATCCATTAAAAGAGGGTATTACTGACAAATAATAAGATCTAGTAAACCAAGTAGACTTCTCATGTAGTTATCACCATGTTTACATCAATGATAACATAGGAACAACCAACACAAACCATCCATACTTCATGCTCATGTTGCAAGGCTCCCAACAAACTCCCCCTTTGGAATTGATGACAACATGCATGACAAAATCATTTTCCAACAACTAAATACTCTGAATACTCCCCCTATCAAAAAATTTCTTCACCAAAAAAACATTCCTCTATCTCTATATCTCTTTTATCTCTTCATCTCTTATATCTCTCCCCCTTTGACATCAATGAAAAAGGAATGGGTTTGATATATATGTATATATGCATTAAAGTGTAACCAAAAATATATGAACACAAAATTAAAATAACTTGAAGAAGAACCTTTGAGACTCTCTAGGATAGCCTTCCACAACTCTTTACCTTCTTCCCATGAACCTTTTTCACTTAGAAGAGTTCTTGTAAAATAGCTCAAGTTTAGTTAAGGACTCTATACCATATGCTAAAGTATTGGGACAAATATTAATCTCTAATAATTCACCAATTTATCCAAGAGCACTAGAAACAAAAATATGTATGAGTTTAATCATGTCTTTGAGTGCCACAAACTTCTTGATAACATTTGTCCTTTGATCCTATAGAGAAAATAATTTATCCTTAAGTTGCACAATATAGGACCACCTCTGTTTATCTTTATCTTCTTCTAACCTATATATATGTATCTACCTGAGTGCTTATCTAGGACTCACTCATCCTTATTTCATTTCTTATATCCAGTGTACAACCAGACCAATCTAGGCAAAAATAAAGTAATTCCTATGCCTTGTCTTCAAAAATTTGTACACTCTCTAATTCCTTCATCACATGACTATGTGCATTTACTCATTTTCCTTTGATATCTTCTAAATTTCCTTCATCAAGCCTGATTCTAGCAAACACTTCAAGTCTGGAGATGTAGACCTTCAAAGAATCAATCATGCCATGGAGATTCACCACAATAGAAATAGATGAATCAAAATTAGCACCGAGAATAACCTTATGTAATTCTTCCAAATCTCTCTGAATATTTATCCTTTTTTTTCTCATGTTCAAGCTCACTTCCTTCTACAACTTATTTCTTAACAACACTCTTCCTTTTCTTCCCTATTATGGTCACACTACTAGAGGTACCTTCTACAATGAGATTCTTAGGGCTTTCCAAAATAATTTTAGCATAATTATCAACTTCAGCTTTTAGAGTAACTTTCAACAACATTTTCTGGAATCATAAACCTTGTGTTTAGCCTCATCTAAAATGTTCCAAAGAATGCAACAAGGGAAGTCTCTTATGCATCCGAAATACCGATATTTATCATGAAATTCCTTATTTGATGGGAAATAGGCACTGAATCTGACCATTATATCCTTCTTATTACCAGTAACTCTTTCAAAAAGTAAAAGAGAAAATAAACAACCAAATTGCCATACCGAAATGTATTCTTTTTACTCTTCTTGTTTTCCTTTAAAATTTTCAAAAGATGTATACAAAGTAATTCACACAAATCATAATCCATAACTCTTTTAACCATATCAACAACAATATACACAGTAGGAGTAGAAATTGTAAGGTCATTTCTAGGGATACAAAATTTATGATTGATGACCATAGCAGCATACCTTATTATCGGATCAACAATTAACCTTAAATCAATCTCTTTCCCTTCAAAATTTGCACCAGTAACCTCAATTATTTCTTTCTCATCCATACCCTTCAGTTTAGGAACTATTCTGGAGGAACACAAACTAGTTACAACTCTAATAGATTCTTTGGCAATCAAATGTGCTTCCTCAATCCATAGAGATTCATCATGAATTTTTCTCTAAAACACTATTCAAATATACTTCTTCTGAAACTCAAACAAGGGAACTTTCCTCCAAACATCCAACTTCTTATCAACTAACACTTTTCAAGAATCATGGCTCTCTTTCAATTCACCTTCCCAAAGCATGCTCAACTGAAATGACGATATCTTATGTGGGAAACACTCTTGGAGGGATGTAGGAGAATGCACCAAAAGACTCTTTTGAAATGTTCCTCAAATATTTATTTCAAACTGACTTGCATTTTATCCATACTACTCACAACCTTTGAATTATCCATAGCAATAAAAATGAAATATTGTGCAAATAGGAATACCTCTGTAAATGACAACAAGAAATGTATAGATATCCTCCTTCAGGAGCTCACTTCAAATCCACTTGATTTATTCTTCAAAATATGAAACTCTGAATTCCTTTCTAAACTTCCTTTGCATGCTTCTCAGAAAATACATAAGCCTTTAAATTATCTAAATCTATTCCTTCCATAGCAAATGATTTTGCAATAAATGCTTCAAGTTGCAATTAGATTACCTTGAAAATTGCGTATGCCTCCATTCTTTCAAATTTTGCAAACTTCATCCTTCACACGTGCGATTGAGAAAAATACGTTAATCTCATTACTATATTAAATATACTTCTGTCATGATATGATACAAGTACCGATGAGGGGGTTTATTAGATTTTATGATATTTGCTCCCCCTTAGCCATTGCTTTTAGTTAGAAATTGATAGGAGTATATGCACTGAAGGTTAGCATAGAAGGTTGGAATAAGGCAATTGAACATGTCCACAATGAAACCTTAGGTACGCGAGATCTAGTGAGCAAACATGAAGAAACACCAGATCTACCAACTTGAGATGGAAATGAATTGAACAAGAACTAAAAGAAAATATTTTGGTTGATGCAATATTGCCAAGAAGCAAGGATGCTCCTACATCAGACATTCGGGGTTAATGAAAAGTGAGTCCCTCACTTTGCTGGGGATAAAGGAAAACCAAGAAGGTCTACCTCAGCCTAAGAAATCCAAGAAGAATCCTTCACTGGTCTACCCTTCCATTTCACAAGATAATATTTGTACTGTCTTCCATGAGTCTTTCTTCCATCTCTGACATCCAAAATCTCTTCTATCCCATCTGAATTTTTTTTAGGAAGTTGTTCTTCCAATTTTTCTCTATTGTCTTCAATGAATTCTGCTTCATGGCACTGATGAAGATTTGCAACATTGAATATATGTGAAATACCCATGTCATCTGCTAACTCTACTTCATATGCACTTCCTGAATCAAATTTCCTCCAAATCCTATAGGGTCCAAACGTCCTCATCTTGAGCTTACTGTATATGCCAACCAGAAATATTTCCATCCTCAAATACACCATCACTTACTCTCCGACTTCAAATTACTTATGTCTCCTCTTTTCATCTCCTTTCTCCTTATACTTCTGGTTCATATCTTCCAATTGTTGCTTCACTTGAATATGCACTTTCTTCATATATTCTACAAATTCCTTTGCTTTTGCACTCCTTTTATCTTCCTTGCTGATGTCTTGCAATTCTGATATACCTTTGGGGTGAACTCCAGTAATAATCTTAAAAGGTGTTTTTCTAGTACTCCTATTTACTGAATTATTATAGGAAAACTCTTCTTGTGCAAGGGCTAAATCCTAACTTCTTTTCTTCTCTCCAACAAAACATCTCAGCGAATTTCCCAAATTCCTATTTACTACCTCTTTCTATCCATCTGTTTGTGGGTGAAAAGTACAATTGACTTTCAAATTTGTCTTTAGCTTCTTCCAAAGTGTTCTCCAAAAGTAACCAACAAATTTTGTATCTCTGGCTAAAACAATACTCCTAGGTAATCCATGCAATCTGACCACTTCTCTGAAAAACAAGTCTGCTACATGTATTGCATCTGTTGTCTTCTTACAAGGTATGAAATGTGCCATCTTTGAAAATATGTCAACCACCACAAATACTGAATCATTTCCTCTTTGTGTTTTAGGAAAACCAAATATAAAATCCATGTTGATATCTTCCTAAGTTCTTTTTGGTATTGTCAAAGGTTTATACAATCCATCATTCTGACTACCTCCCTTTGCAACTTGACAAACTCTGCAACTTTGCATAAATTTCTTAACATCCTTATGAATTTGTGGCCAAAATTAATTCTGACTCACCAATGCTATTGTCTTATCAATTCAAAATTGCAATGCCAATCCTCCACCATGTTTCTCTTTTATCAAGTTATCCCTCATTGAACTTCAGGGTATACACAACTGATTTCCTCTAAACAACATAACTTCTTGAATTAAGTAATCCAACCTTTGACTCCTATCCTCTATGAATGTTTCTTTACATGTTCTCCAAGGTTCTACGAAATCTGGGTCTTCCTTATATAAGTTCTTCAATTCTTCAAAACCTAATACTTCCACTCTCATCCGTGCTAGCAAATTCGTTATCCTACTCAAAGCATCAAAAACTCTATTTGACTTTCCACTCTTGTGCTTCAAAACAAAAGTATAACTCTAGAAGAACTCTACCCATCTCATGTGTTTCTGATTCAACTTACCTTGACTATTCAAATACTGTAAAGCTTGGTGATCTATATACAACACAAACTCTTTAGATAACAAGTAATGTCTCCACTTCTTCAAAGCTTGAACTATGGCATAGAAATCCTTATCATAAACTGAACATATTTTCCTAGCATCATTCAAATTCTCACTAAAATAAGCTACTAGTCTTCCTTCTTAACTTAATATTGCTCCAATTTCATTTCCACTTGCATCACAATCTACTTGAAATAAATTGCTGAAATCTAGTAAATGCAACACAGGTTGCTCAGTCACCTTCTATCTCCTCTCATTATTTCTATCATAGGGCTGCAAATAGAACTAAAATTCCTAATGAAATTTTGGTAGAAACTATCCAATCCATGAAATGATCTTACCTCTCCAATGCTTTTAGGTGTAGGCCATTCAACAATAGCTCTTACCTTCTCATGATCCATCTTCAATCCATCCACTGATATCAAAAATCCCAAATATACCAACTCTTCCTTCATGAAACTAAACTTCTTAATGTTTATCAACAACTATTCTTCCCTCAACCTCTGCAAAATTTGTCTTATGTGCAACAAATGTTCTTCTCTATTCTTACTAAAAATCAAGATTTCATCCAAATAGACAATCACAAACTTACCCAATAATTTCTTCAATACCTCATTTATCAAACTCATGAAAGTACTCGGTGCATTTTTCAGTCCAAAAGGCATCACCAACCATTCATACAATCCTTCATTTGTCTTGAATGTTGTTTTGCACTCATCTCCTTTGATTATGATCTGATGATATCCACTTTTCAAATCTATCTTTGTAAAATACTTGGCTCCACTCAAACAATCCATAATGTCATCCATTCGAGGAAAGAGATATCTATACTTCACTATGATCTTGTTATGGATCTAGAGTCTGTACACATCCTCCATTCTCCATCCTTCTTAGGTGCCAATACAATAGGTACTGCACAAGGACTCAATATTTCTTTGATCAAAACTTTTCTCAATAATTCTTGCACTTGTCTATTAAATTCTTCAATTTATGTCGATGTCATCCGCTGTGCTGCTATTTTAGTAAAAATTTCTCTAGGAATCAGATCCATGAAATGACTAATACTACTCATACATGGAAATCCATCAAGTACATTTTCTGAAATGATAGCCTTATATTCTATCAGCAACCCTTTTATCTCCTTGGGTTGTTCTTCTACATGCTTCAAATCTTCAACCTTCTTAGGTACTAAGGCATAACACATATTATCATGTCTCAGTCCATCTAGGAATCTCCCCCCATCAACCAAATAGATTCTAGAACTCGTACAAACCTCAGTTCTAGGAGAATCTTCCAAGGGCAATAAAACCTGTTTCATAATGTTAGCAACAATAGTGTATATGTTCTTCTTTCCATCATGAATAGCCTATCTGTCATACTACCAAGGTCTTCCCAACAAAACATGTCATACATCCATAGGAATAATATTTAACAAAACTTTATCATGGCAATTCCTTATCTTCGATTTCACCAAACATTGTTCACTTATCAGAATCGTATGCTTATCTTGAATCCATGCTATCGAATCGGGCTTTGGGTGTTTCAATCTTTCCAACTTCAACTTGGTCACCATTTCTTCAAAATCTAGGTTCTCTTAACTTCCACAATCTATGATCACTTTGACACAATACCCTTATGTTCATAAGCACTTCTCCTTCTTTTGGTTTGTTAGGTGATCCATCATGATCCTCTTTAGCAAATGTTGCTCTCCTATTGTTCTATGTTCTTTTGCTTGTTTCTCCTTGATTGCATTCAAATTATCTATGTCCTTCTCCACCAAACTTATAACAAGTTCCTCTTAATGCTCTTTTCTCTTGTCCTATGTCATCTTTTCTATATCCTTCATTCCTGTAACCATCATATCCTCCTCTTCTGTAAGAGTTTCTATCATCTCTACGGTATGAACTATCATTATTACTCACCTCCTTATCTTTGTTCTGCTTTGAAAAAGGTCTTCTTCCTCCTCCAGTAAATATTCTTCCTCTCTGAAATCTTCCACCTCTTCCTCTTTGTATTTTCTCATGTCTTTTAGTCAGCTTCTCCTATGCTTTTAGGGCACATTGATATGCCTCTTCCACACTCAAACAATTAATCAAACTGATCTCATCTTGTATAGACAACTTCAAATCATTCATGTATCTAGCTACTTGTTCGGTCTCATCTTTTGAATGTCCATATCTGATATTCAACTTGTAGAAATCCTTAGTATACTCTGCCACACTTGATTCCTTCTGTTTTAGATTCTACAATTTTTAGAAAAAACTAATTTGATAGTCTGCAGGCATGAACTTTGTCTTCAACTTATTCACCATTCGATCACAATATCTTATCTTCTCCTTCCCTTTTCTTTGCCTATCTGTCTCCAAATGTTCCCACCAAAGGGATGCATGTCCTTTCAATTTTGTACAAGAAAAATTCACCTTCTTATCTTCTGTGGTTCCTTCAAAATCAAAGTACTTTTCGATCTTTGTTATCCAATCAAGAAATTCATCTGAATCCAATTTACTATTATAATCTGGTCAATTAAAATTTGGTTTAGTGTTCACTCTTGTTAGGGTCTTATGAAGCTTTCTTCCCCTTGATCAAGACTAGGTTTCTCTTCTCTTGCAACTTCTTCTTGTTCTTCCACTTTTTCATCATTTACATCATCAACTGGTTGACCTCTTCTTTGGGCCATTTCAACTGCTTCTAATCTAGCAACAATTCCTCTCAACATTTCCATCTCAACTGGGTTTGCATTTCCACGTGCTCCATTTCCTCTAATATTTCTTCTTCCCACGATATTTACACAAATCCTCTACAGCTGCGGGTTGGATCCTCAATCCGCCACCCCACAAAAAATATTCAGTAGGACTACGCAAACTCTGACGATTACGCAAGGAACGAATCTCACTCTGATACCAATCTGGTGCAGTCACAGTAGGAAGGTCCTCAAAGAGAACAATCTGGACCGTGCAACAAGAGTAAAACAAAAAAAGAAACACAAAATATGGAGGAAAATGCAGTTACAAGCTTTATTATAATAAAAAATCTCAATTACATATAGTCGGCCACATTCGGGCTTACAGATTTGGCTCACAGGCCTTCTTAGAACATGTTAAAAATACAGTGCTCTTATATGCGAGAAAAAATCCTACAAGTCAAAATTTATATACAACCTAATCTATTGGATCTTAATTCACCATTCTGATGTTTGATTACAATATTTATATCACATCCGCAGGTCTAGAAACATCTGCGTCATCCAAAGATCATTACATTCTCCAATGGGGAAAATGTAACGTTTGTAAGAACAGGTTGACCTCAAATCTGAATTTCTTCCATGGTAGATGTGTGAAGTGTGGACCTAAAGGTAAGGTTAGGGACACTCTAAGGAACAAATATAAACACATCATGAGGATCCAAAAGCGTCAGACAAGATCCATGATCGACCCAACTAGTCGTTAGGTTTGAAATTATTTTGGGGCCAGTTCCAAAAACTGTCACTCAATTTGAAGAGATAACTTGTTAGAAAAATATTCAATTGAGATGAAAACTTGGAATAAGGTAATTGAACATGTCCACAATGAAACCTTAGGTATTTGATATCTGGTGACAAAACATGAAGAAACACCGAATCTACTAACTTGATCTAGAAAATAACTGAACAAGAACAAGAACTTAATGAAAATATTTTTGGTTGATGCAAGATTGCCAAGAACCAAGGATGCTCATGCATCAAGTATTTTTGCCAGTAGATTTTTTTTCTTTATAACTTTGACCTTCCTCAAACCCTAAACTATTCTTATCCATTTTCGGTCTTTGAGAAGTAATCAATCTTTCACGCATCATCGAGCTTATCTTAATTTTTTCTTCAAGACTTCTTATTTTTTCTAGATCAGACCTCGAGACTTTTGCTTCTTCTTCAAGATTTATGCATTCATCCATCTTGCTTTGAATTTCAATTTCCTCATATTCTTCACTTCTTTTCTTCTCATCTAATTGTTGTAACATGCTAGAGATAATTTATTCTCCCTCAACCAATAGATCACATGCTTCAATACTTTTACTTTGCAACTTTTCAATGTACTCATTTTCTTTTATCAAATTGTCTTTTAGATCTTCCATTTCTTCTGAATATTCGGTAGACACTACTTTGATGGGCGGAAAAAATTTATTATACTCAAATTTTAGGATCTTCCTCAAGCTATTAGGCTTCTTCCAAGGAACCAAGCTCTGATACCAATTGTTGAACATTTGGAATACTAAGAGGTGGGGTGAATCAGTATTCCATAAAACCATATTAATATCCATTTAAACATTATCTCAATTCTGACTGAATCAACAAGAAGGAACATGAAAACAAATAAATATAACCATACACATGAACACCATTATTTTTACGTAGAAAACCCAAAAAGGGAAAAACCAGAGTTAAGGTTAACTCACAATATATTATATATGGATACAAAATATTATGGGGCTCACTTCCAGGACTTGTTGTCCTTAAAAGGCTCACATAATGAGTACAAAAGATGGCTGACTACCAAGATACAATGATAGTGGCTTGCTACCAACATATTGAACTGATAGGATACACCTTCAATGTGCAAGGTTCAATTTAGATGAAGCTCAAAATATGATGTACTACCTCACACAATAGTTACTCAACAAAACTACATTGATCACAATTGATAAAGCATTTAGGCTCATATCTTCACACACATTTTCCTCTTCACATTTAATATTCACTCCATGTATCCACTTCAACCACTCATGCTCATCTCATTCCTCAAAACACCTTATATATATACAAGTATATCTTAATCATCAATTAGGTTGGCCTAATTAGATGAACACAAAAAATAATAAAAACCTTCTTTGTCAGCACCATATATGATTTAAACATTTTATCCACATAGTGTATTATACCAAGATGACTAACATCCATAAAAAATAAATGATTCTTCATAAAGTATTGCATACACTGAGTCAGCCAATACTAGAACACAATTCTCCAAACCAACAAATAATCCTCAAAGAAAACACCTTCTAGATTTGAGAACACATTAATTTCCCATCATACTACCAACATAGGGACTATCACAAAAACTGCAACATAAGAATGTTCACCTTAATAGAATGTGGAGTCTCCCACATAGTATGCCATGCATAGAACAATAGTAGAATATAGAGTTAAAATCTACCAGAGATAACTTTCTTCTCACAACAAAAGACATCTCAAGATCAAGGATATAGCTATCTAAATGAGTCAATAAAACATGGTTAAGAGATTAGAGTCATATCATATCTTGGAGTAAATTTTGGACTCAAATACCAATACACTAATCCATTACAAGAGTGTATTAGCGAGTGAGAACAACATCTAATAAACCAAGTAGACTTCCCATATATTTATAACCATGTTTACATCAATGACAACATAGGAACAACCAACACAAACCATCCATACTCCATGCTCATGTTGCAAGGCTTCCAACACCTTATACTACATGATGAATAGTTGCAAGTGTTTCAAGAATCAAGTTCAAGGTATACATCATACTAAAGGTTGTTGGACTTTATATTTCAGTCATAATTTATATTGTAAAGAAATGGAGAAGGAATGTGTTATGTCTAAAAAGGAGTCAAGCATCGAACTTAAATTAGGGTTAAACAAGCAGTAAATGGTAGATGTGAATCCCAACCCTCGAAAAGGCATCGCGCATTAGAGATCGGCTTTAAGTCTTATGCCTTAATAGTTTGGAAAGGATAATAAAGGTGTGTGAAGAAAGCCTAAAGGCCGACACCCAAAAAGGGTTAAAAACTATGAAGGAGAGTCTTGGGTATCATGAGTTGAAGTTAAGTCTTTTTCCTTAACAAGAATGGTAAGTATGGAGAAAGAAGGAAGCCCAAAGGCCAATACGTGAAAGGGTCAAGTATTCCAAAGGATGTGTCACATCCTCTATAGACAATAAACTTTATTTTGTGTTAATCGCCTATCGTCCCTATCTAATTTGGACGAAGGCGAAACTTTGAACTTATAGCTATGTTTGACCCCTTTTTTTGGATGAACCTAAGAACTTAAATATTAATATAGTAGACTTAAACACTTTAAATGGTCATTTCGAACAATTGTTAAATAATTGATATTTATGAATTTAATGATGTTATTTGATTTTGGGCAGGTAGATATATCTATTTGTTTATCAGCCTAACCAAATACTAATTATTTTTTCAGAATGTGGATGAGTTTTGCAGGTGCTCAGGGTGGAACAAAATGTGGACCTGGCAACCTATTCCGAGAAAGAACCTTAAACTTAGTAACTTAGCTTGATTAGTGGGAAGTCAAGTCATATACTCCACCCTTAAGAGTCCATCTACCACTAATAGTAAGGCTTGATTTTTATATGTTTCTTTTCTTCGTCAATAGGTTAAAGAATCCTTTATTCCCTTGAAAAAATTCTAAAATTTAGTGATTAGGTGTATTAGGGTAAATAAACTAATTAATAAATAAAATAATATTGGATAATTTGCACTCATAACTCGCTATTTGAAAATAAAATAAACCACCAAATAAAATATAAGATAATAATTTACAAGAAATTATAAATTAAAAATAAAATAAAGCAAGGAAAATAAGAACAGAGGAAAAGAGCAAGCAAATAATAAATAATGGAACCAAAAATTAGAAAAAATAGAAAAATAAAATAAAATAAAGAGAGGAGTCGTGAGTTTTGGAGGGAGGGAAAATATATCATTTTTCACACCACAAACAAGCTTCATTTATGAGGAGAGGGGCACAATATGGAGAGGGAGTCATTCCATTAAAACAACATGGCAACCATGCCCGTAGAAGACTCCAAAGTCAAAGAATGTGCAAAAAAAATCAAGGCCCTAGCTGCTTTAAAAAACCCCACAAACCTCCCTTGTAATACTATGATTGTAGAAGTGAAAAGAAAGCCATGAGAGTAAAAGAGAGGAGAAAATGTGGGAGAAATAGCGGAGTGAAGGAGATTATTACACCCATTTCAGTAAGGATTCCCTCACAGGTTTCATTTCTGCTTGTTGAAACTATTAAAACTTTGTGTATATGATCATTTACATCCATTTTGTTGGCAAACATTTAGGGCTCAAAAGAAAATAATAATAGGGGTTGGTTAATGGCTAGGTTTTGCTTGATATTTTAATGCTTGCATATTGTTGCTCAAGAATTTGCTTCATTTTATGCAACTCATTTTTCTATGCTTAGAAAGATATTGCTGGAAGAAAATTTCACTTCTCCTTCCATTATTTAAACTCCATTTAAGTTTTGGGATAGCAAAAATATAAACTATGTGTAAATATATGGGATTGGGGTTGCATATATGAAAATAAGAACATTTAAAATAAAACAAAACAAAAAAAGCCAAATCCTCATCCAATTGTTGCATAAGAAATTTCTTACTTGAAGTATATAAATAAAGCTCTATGAAGGCATGAATCCCTAAATCTACTTGATTTTGGTAGAAATCATAGTCTAAGCTTATTGTTTCCAGCTACACCCTTCAAAATAAAGAGGAACACCATTTTATGGTTTTCTTTATTTTACAAATTGGAATTGTTAGCTAATGGGGACCTCAATTTAACTAAAAGAGTCTTATTGAAATCCTATTACTCTAGTTACAACAGAAAAATATATTTTTCATTGGCTACCTTATGTCACTAAATAGTGCTAGATCTATTAAAGTAATTAAGAATAGCAAAATTCCTTCATTTTAGACCCCAGTTGTAAGAATTAACCTATTGTTCAATTTGATTTGCTAATTCTAAACTATAAGGTTGCTAAAACAAGAGAGAGAGGTAGAGAAAATTCACATTAGACTTAATCCTTAGTAAGATACAAAAAAAATTGCTCTCATGGATGGGTTTTTACATTGGTATCAGAGAACCCAGGTTCAAACTCTAGACCTTGGCACCAATATATTATGTTTCTAATAAAAATATTCTTGAATTTTATAGCCATGGGACGCGGAAGAAAAGGTCAACAAAGAGCCCCTAAGAAAACCCAAGGGAAACCAAAACCATTACCTAATCCTAAAGAACCTGAGAAGACTATACCTCTGAGTGAAATTGAGACAATACCTAGCATAGAGACCTTGGGCTGCACTCTTAAGCGAATGAAGGATAAACAAGAAAGAGACAAAGTAGGCCCCTCTAAAGTTAAGGAATCAACAGTAAAGACTAAACCATCTGTTGTTAGAGATTCCCCCTTTGGATGTGGGCATTATGCACCAACACTAACGAAGGAGGTCATAACAGAATATGACTGAGTATACTCAAATGCGAATGTAATGAAGGAATCCTCTGAGGAGGATGATCCTACTAAAGAATAGAACTAAGTAGTCAAGATGGAAAACTATGTACTTATGTAATCACGATGGTTAATGTATTAACTAAATAACATCATGCTATTATGTGTGTAAGAAGGAAATATGAATGTAAATATACATATATATATATATATATATCAATATGAATCTATAAGAAATAGGAGTTTAATTCTCTTTCTATGATATATGTGAAAATTCACCTATGTATGAATGGCGATTAACTAGTTGATAAAAAATTCCCTTATTGCATTCCCAATAGTTTGAAATGAATCTTTCCTTCAACAAATTTATTACATGGGAATTGATTATTAAGAGGACTAAAATTAACACCTTGTTATTTTAACCAAAAAACTTGAGCATACCCACTATGAGGAGGACATCTAGGAGGGAAGGAAGCCCTAGTCTAGCCGAGATCTTAAGTGCTAGGAGAAATGTAAGCCCTCCACCAGCAAGGTTGCCAGAGGAACTTTAGGCTGAATTAAATGCTCTTCGAGCCAAAATAGCTTCTCAAGAGCACCAGATAGAGGAATTATCAAGGAAAAGGGAACAAGGGACAAAAACACTAGTCTAGGCACCAAAGAACAGGTAATGGAGGAAGAACCCTTAGATTTTGACCATGGAAATAACTCTCACTTACCAATTTGTGGGCCACCATCTATGGATCAACATGGGTATGAAAGGAAGGACCCCCTAATCTAGGATTTGAAAAAAATGAAACCACCAAAGTATGATGGGATAGATGATGGAGATGATGCAGAGGCTTGGTTGATTGGTATGAACAAGTATTTTGGCCTGATTGATATAGATACAAATACTAAGGCTATATTGGCAATATATCACTTGGAAGGATAAGACTCTCTATGGTGGGACCATCTCTTAGCCATAAAAGGTTATGATATAAAGGATTTAACATGGGAAAAATTTGAGAGGTATTTTCACAAAGAGTATTTGTCTTCCTGACATCGAGACCAAAAAATGATAGAGTTTCACTCATTGCATCAAGGACCCATGACAGTGAGTGAGTATAAAGCCAAATTTATGAGCCTGCTATGATATGTGCATTACCTCAAGGAGGAGGAAGATAGAGTGAAAAAGTTCATCCTTGGTTTGAACAAAAGCTTGATGTACACCACTAAGTTCGTTCGACCTAAGAATCTGATCTAGGTAGTGGAAGTAGCTACCATCACTGAAGAAAAGCAAAGAAGTAAGAAATAAAGGAGACAAAAATCCTCTAGCTTCACTCGTACCAATAACAAGGAATATAAGAAGGCCTACGAGTGGAACAAAACCCAGGAAAATTCAAGAGGAGCCAAGGAGAAAATCGGAATTCCAAGGCAGCACCCTCTAAGAATATAGAGGAAAGGTGGCAGAAGCCATCAAAGCTGGAGACTCCAACAATCACCTACAAGGATCAAGGAAGGAAGGAGATGGAAAACTAGGATGGATGTTTGGTATGTGGATGCAACCACTTCAAGAGATATTTCCCTAAGAGGACAAATCAAAACACTAAGTCAACCACCAAGATCTATGCAGTGATGGACAAGCAATAGGTCGATAACCAAGCTTCTTTGATAGAGCTTTCAAATACTTTTTATGGTTAACCTATCACTATCTTGGCTGATTTAGGAGAAACTCATAGCTTTATATCTCCTAATGTGCTGAGTAAATTAAATTTTAGCCTTAATTGCTTAAGTCGAGAGGAGATGGAGGTAGAGTTTGGGTCTGGTAAGACTCAAAGGGTAGATTACTATTTAAGGGACACCGAACTTGGTGTAGGAGGTGTATGGACCAAAGTAACTTATTGGTTACCTAAATAATATCCTATGAGGTGATACTAAGGATGGATTGGTTGAGGGATCACTAGGCCACTTCTGACTATTATCACAAATAAATTAAGTGTAGAGATGATCATGGGAAACTAGTGGTGCTTCAAGGAGTGCCAAGGCCAATAAGGATTTTAACTATTTCAACAATGCAAGCCAAACAAGCTATGAGTAAGGGATGCAAAATTATCTTAATTAAGATGGAGTAAGGTGGTGAAGATCACATTCCAAGTATCACAAACCCCCTGATACTCCAAGAGTTCCAAGATGTATTTCCTGAAGAATTGCTAGGACTGCCCCCTAAGCGTCAATTTGACTTCTCCATTGAATTGGTTCTAGGAGCAGAGCCCATATCTAGTGCCCCTTATTGAATGAATATAGTTGAACTACAAGAACTCAAAATTTAGTTGCAAGAACTTATGGACAAAGGTATGATTTGACCCAGTGTGTCTCCGTGGGGAGCTCTTGTGTTATTCATCAAAAATAAAGATGGGACACTATGTATGTGCATAGATTACAGGATGCTCAACAAGATAACTATTAAAAATAGATATACTCTTCCCTGAATTTATGACCTCTTTGATCAAATGAAGGGAGCTATTGTCTTCTCTAAGATTGACTTAAGATCGGGGTACCATCAGTTAAGAATTAGGGAGGATAATATTCCCAAGACAATATTTAGAACCAAGTATGGTCACTATGAGTTTCTAGTGGTACCTTTTGGCCTTACCAATGCTCCTTCAACATTTATGAGTCTTATGAACCATGTATTCCATGAATTTCTAGATAATTTTGTTCTAGTTTTTCTTGATGACATCCTAATTTACTCTAAGAAACTAGTAGAACATGGGGAACACTTGAGAATTGTGCTTCAGAGGTTTTGAGAACATAAGATTTATGGAAAGTTGAGAAAATGCTCCTTCTTCCAACCCAAAATACAATACTTGGGGCACATCCTATCCTCATAAGGGATTTTTGTTGATCCTTCCAAAATTCAAGCCATAGTGGAATGGCCCATGTCTAAAAATGTGTTAGAGGTAAGGAGTTTAATGGGACTAGGAGGGTATTATAGAAGGTTCATGAAGGACTTCTCCAAGGTTGCCAACCCCATAACCTCATTACAACAAAAAGGAAAAAGGTTTGAATGGTCAAAAAAATTTGAAAAAGTGTGAAATGGCCTTCCAACAACTAAAGGAAGCCTTAACCACAACTCCCATTTTAGACATACCTAATCCCCAAAAAAAAAATTAGTATAGACGGATGCCTCATTTGAGGGACTAGGAGGAATTCTGATGCATGATGGTCGAGTAATTTCCTATGAGTCTCGCAATCTAAAGGATCATGAAATCAATTATCCCACCCATGATTTGGAATTGACTGCAATTATTCATGCCTTAAAAATTTGGAGAAATTACCCAATAGGGAAACCATTCAAATTAAATATAGACCATAGCAAAGTCTAATATTTATTCACCCAGCCTAACCTTAATGCTTGCCAAAGAATATGGGTAGAATTCTTGAGTAGTTATAATTTTGAAATATCATATGTTAAGGGAAAGAAAAATCATGTAGTAGATGCCTTGAGTCACAGGGCTAGTTTGGCAGTAATTACACAAGTAAAAATAAACCTATTGGATACCATCAAGTAAAAGCAAGGAATGGATCCCCTTTGCCAGCAAATGAAGCTAGAAATGGAGCAACCAATGAACCCGATAGAATACTCTATGGGAAAATATGGTATCCTTAGATACTAAGAAAAAATTGCTGTACTCTAGGAAGGGGGATTGAGAACAAGAATCCTACAAGAAATCCATAATGCACCATATCAGGGACATTCGGGAGTGAACAAGATGTATGCGGATCTTAGATCTATCTAGTTTTGGCCAAGACTGAAAAAGGATGTGGAAAATTTTGTGGCCAAGTGCTTAGAATGCCAAAGAGTTAAAGTCGAGCATTGCCATCCTGCAGGGGTATTATATCCACATGAGGTACCACACACTAGTACATAAACAACAATATATGACTAAATAAACTACTAAAAATTGCATATAAATAACTAACTTTAGTCTCGTGTCTATTAGTGGCTTATTTGTAGTCATTTATAACACCACTATTTTATGACTAAACAATTTTAGTCATTTATTTAGTCATTGATTTTAGTCATTAATTGGGTCATTGATTTGGTCATTGATTTAGTCATTGATTTTAGTCATTTATTTAGTCATTTATTTAGTTATGGGGTAGTGATTTATTCAGTCATTTAATTAGTCATGGTATTCATTACTTTAGTCATATATTTATGTTAGAGTACAATTTAGTCATTAATTTAGTCATTACTCTAGTCATATATTTAGTCATTACTTTAGTCATATATTTAGTCATTAATTTAGTCTTTTATTTATTAATTAATTTAGTCATTAATTTATTCATTAATCTATTCATTAATTTATTCATTACTTTAGTCATATATTTAGTCATTACATATCGAATCTAACTTAATTAATCCTCACAAATTCATGCATATAAACTTCAAATGTCATAGATATTCAAATGTTGAAGAAGAGCTATGAAATGAAGACTAAAATGCTTGAACAAATATGATTGATCAGACACAAGCACAAACAAATTACAAATCAAGAGGAGCCACAACACAATATTTATGAGTGGAGAAAAAACCACTCTAGAAATTTATTTCATTAAGCCTCATTGGAAAATCAAAATCTCATTGGTTACATTCAATGTCTCAATGACACTGTACAACTTACAGAAACTATATAAACAAAATACTCCTATTTTAAAATACTTATATTGTGTTCCCCTTCCTTAATTGTAGTCCTTTTGGAAGGGTAGCAACCTCCTATAGGGGCTCGACCCATTTAATCCCCTTACAAATCCACAACTTTCCACCCGCTATTGGTTTTGGCTCCTCCAAACTCTTCCTCACTGGTATTCACCTTTCACTTCTCCAATTTGGAGCTGCAGCCTGAAAATAAGGTTTCAAAATTTTCACATCAAAAACTCAAAAAATTCAAGTAATACAGAGGATAAAATTCAATCATTTTATTTTCTTTTTCCAACTATGGCACCCTGAAATTCAGCACTAGATATAGTAAATGTGTTAGAATTAGATATAACATCCATCAAAAGAATATTTGGAAGTAGATTTTTATCAAATATTGTAGTTGCAAGTTATACTAATTATAATAAAGATAAATAGTTTTACCTTTATGAATCAACTAATGCAATTATGATAACCTTTAGAGGATCGAGAATGCTAGCCTTTATCATATCAACATACTCACTTGCAAGTTGCAACACAACATTAAACTTATTAACTAGATTCAAAATCTAAGAAAGAAAAAGAAACTTCATACATTATCAATTTAGTAAAAAAATCATCAATTTCAAAGATCAAAGTAGCCAATGCTTCACTCTCTACATCCTCTGCTACAATCAAAAGAGGCCTTTGTTTATGTGATAAATGCAACAAGAAATTATATTATTTGTCAAAACTTATCACTATGTACTTATGAACTAAAGATCATTCAAATTTTCAAAACTAATCGACATGACTACCTAATTTATTTCTATCACATACACTTTGGGTATACAATATCATTGAGAATCTCAATTATTGAACTATGAAATTCAGCAACGCAACGAAATTATATCTTAAGTAAAATGTAAATCAAATCAACATTACATGTATCATCTTATCAATTTATCTCAAATTGTATATACACCTTTGTCATATAGTTTAAGTACATCTACAATAGATATGCACAAAATGAATTTGGTGGAAAGGCTTTAAAAAATTTCAAGCGAATACAATTCGCAAGTGTAAAGCCAAATTCCACAAGCTTTGCCAACATCCTCCCTGCCTGTTCCAAAATGGGAGTTTTGAAACAAGATATGAATATCCATCAATGCATATATAATACATGAAAGTATCCCTATAAGAAATGTGTTCTATGGATTGCAATATTGTAGGATATGCACAAAATACCTAGAAATGCTTGATCAAACCCTTAAATGCTGAAATATAATTTCATGAATCTGAATCAAATTTTAACAATTATAATTGTTGTTGGGTTTGGTATAAACCCTAAGTTGCAATATAATTGTAGATCTCAATTTTTTCAATGATCAAGAACACCAAAAAAAATTCAATTCCACTAGTTACCCATCTTGTGAGTAATAATAAATGCACACGACTACAATAATAATAATTTTTGGTTTTGACTCCAATTTTTGTTGATATCCCTGCGATCTAGACAATGTATGTTACAATCACTCCCATATATGCTCATATCCTTACAATATGGGTGGATGATGGTTAAACTAGCATGGTATGCATGTTGTAGACAATATAAAAGCTCTCAAGTCCCTCCAACAACTATGATCACTCTTGACATATTAAGTGATGAATGAGATGATGAATACAACGATTGGTTTGACTGATAGAATGCCCTGAATGTCTAAATTGTACTTTCTCAATGTAGCACTCATCTAGAGTAACTGAAATCCAATTCCAAATGATGTCCAATATCCATAAAAAAATATTAAGCTCAATATGTAGACCCTCAATTACGCATTGGTGATGAAATCATAATTTTTGCTCGCCAAAAACACTATAGTGGCACTGTAGCGACACTATAGAAAAATCCAAATCAACACAATCATGATTCCTAAATGGAATCATTCAAAATCATAAAAAAAAAAATCATCTTTGATCCAATATGATGAATTTCAAGAGGGTTTTCATCCTCTAGAATTCAAACACACCAAAGGTTTTCATCCTTACATGCCCTAGATTGAACAATTATTCAAATCTGAGAGTAGTATGCAACCATCACAACAATAGTTTGAATGATCCTCACATGAAGATAGACACCTCCTTGATGTAATTTTTTAAATTGGGCCCTTGGGTCCTAAATTTCCCTCCAAGTATTTAAAAATACTTTTAATTTATACTTTTTTAATTTTAAGTATTAAAAATGCTTTTGTTTAAAAACACATTTTATTTTAATTATAATAATTTTATTAAGTTACCCTTAAATTAGATATTATTGGACCCAAATCAAATAATATTATTAATTATCTTAATTCAAAATAAGGGTACATGCCAACAAAATCCAAGAAAGATTTTTGTCATTCTTCACAGTATTACTAAAGAAATAGACTTAACACTAATCTCAAGTTGGATGTTAGATTCCTAGTTTAACATACTCTTTTCCTGGATCTCTATATAATCAATAGCATTTGACTACCTAGGCGAAGGCCTATACCCTAAAAGAAGTTGAAAAATTAGAACCCGATTAGGAGGAAAATAGTTCTTCAAAGGGAACAAATATATTTAATTCCTTAAAATATGGGAATCAAAAATGTAAGGGGAATTCAAATACCAACTGAAAGATCAGATTTTTTGATAAGGAATTCAAAATATTCAAATCCATGTAAACACGCTAGTTTGGATAAAAATCACGACTCCTAGAGCTCAGTATGCATCAACACTAAGTATTTCATCCCTCCCCTTGCCAATGTGTTCTTATGCTTCAAAATAGGTTTAGTAAGAGAGGAAAATCTTAAGTAATATAATAATATTAAACATTGGTAGAACACAGTTATTGAATCTTACTATTGACCTAAGTGATTTTGTATTTCCACTAAAGCTTAAGTTAATCAAACTTCTTTCTAGCCATTTTTTTCCTTTAACTCGATAGAAAAACATAGCATATGCACAACCTACAATCTCCTAAAAATGATCATACCAAATTCATAGGACCCACTGGCATAAAAAGAACACCTTCCTCCTTCATAGCTTCACAAAGCTCTTCTACCCCAAAGGTTGAATCAACTGAAAGATAAAAAAATACCTGATTGGAGAAACAAATACTAAGTTATGATAGAAGAAATTGTACAAATCAGAAAAATCTTGCATGGATTATTCCTAAGAGTAAGAACTAGACATTGCATGTCAAATAAGATAAAAGAGTAAACGCAAACACTTACTTCAAGAAATCAAATATTTTAATCAAAATTAAGTATACTTACGATATTTGTCTCAACTGCATCTAATCTTACATGGAGACCATCAATTGCATTTAAACCTTTTGCAAAGGGAAAATCAAATGCGTAACTACAAATTATTTTAATTAAGGACAACAATATTTTCTATTAATGCCCACTTCAAATGGTTCAAGTAGAATTGCTAACATCTTAAACATAATAAAAAAGTGGTTGAAAAATGGGAATGGACAAAACCAAAAACTGAAGAAAAAGCTTTGGAATTAAGATTTTAGTTTCCGAAAAGTTGATTATATGGATTAATACGTTGCTGACATAATGACTATTTATAAAAATCCATATTATATGGGCTTTTCTTATTCCAAGAAAATGCATACAAAAAAATGTTGGTATTTAGCCTTTACAATACATTAATGTTAAAATGCTATATTTATATGTAGGTTAAGTTTTATACTAGACATTTGTTTTTAATATTGAACTATTGTTGGAAAGGTTTCTACTGATGACATAAGCTACAAAATCTATTGATGGCATAGGCTACAAAAGAAGGTACATTCCAACAAATCCATCAAAACCTTAACAGAGAAACAAGATAGGGAATTGGCCTATTTAATACTAGATAACATATTGAATGGAAAATTTTAAATGAACAGTGTTAAATAACTAAAAAATTGATTATATACACACTACATTGACCAAGAGTAGTTATCAAAAGAAATAGATCAGAGAGACGACAACTGTGACACTTCTTGAAGCTTCAACACAAAATGAGAAATTTACAAACGTTAAAATGGGGAAACATCAATAGGAATTAATTAAGCCATCCCAGTTTGTAAAATATAGGATTGTATGATCATTATGAGTTTAATAAATTATAACATAAAAATTTAATGAGTTTTCAAGTGTTACAGATGCGATAGGTTTCCAATAGAATCAGGAAGATTATTTAAACCTCTGCAGTATTCTATATTCAAGTGTTGCAACTGTGATAGGTTGCTAATAGAATCAGGGGAGTTATTTAAAATTTTACACATTTCTATGTTCAAGTGATACCGTTGTGACATGTTTCCAATGGAATGAGGGAGGTTATTTAAATATATACACCCTACCATGTTCAAGTGTTGCAGTTGTGAATGGTTACCAATGAAATCAGGAAGGTTATTTAAACGTTTACACCATTCTATGTTCAAGGTTGCAGTTGTGAAAGGTTGCTAATGGAAACAAGGAGGTTATTTAAACCATGACAATATTTTAGTTTCAAATTTTGCAGCTGCAATAGATTTTCAATGGAATCAAGGAGTTTATTTAAACCTCTACAATATTCTATGATCAAGTGTTGTAGTTGTGACAGGTTTCCAATAGAATCAAGGAGGTTATTTAAACTTTTACACCATTCTATGCTCAAGTTCTACAATTGTAATAGCTTTCCAACGGAATCAGGGAGCTTATTTAAACCTCCACACTCTATTATATTCAAGTGTTGTAGCTATGACAAGTAGACATATATGAAAGATGGGGAATCATAGAAAAAACACCTGAATTGTTTGACCAAATGCCTCAAAGAGATGTCATCTCATGGAATGAAATGATTGATTTTAGAATGTGCACAAAATGGATTTTGCAAGGAACCTCTCAAAATATTTGAATTAATGAAGCACTCTAGAACATATCCTAACATTGTAAGCTTTGCTTGGGTTCTAGGTGCATGCAGTCCTGCAGGTTTAGTGGATGAGGGCTGCACATACTTCACACGTCACTAACCCTTATTGCATTACAATTTACATATATAGTTGATCATTATGTGTGCATGGTTGCCCTCCGTGCCCATGTTGGATATATTAAGGACACGCTAAACATTATTACTAAGATGCTAGTTAAAACTATGGTACATGTGGATCATATATGAATATAGGCTGAGTATTTCTAGAAACACTACTTTTTTAGTTGGCCAACACAAAACAATAGATAATTAAATTATGACCATATTCATAATCCTTTAAATTCCAATCCAGCTCACTATTGGATCTTATATCTCAAAAAAAATTCAAAAGCATCAATTTCCTTTCTTTAATTAGAATAATAATACATGGAAAACATTTATCATACCTTACTACATAGACATGGAAAATGTACAATTCAATCTAACACACTTGATCCTGACTACTAAAGAAATTTCTTCATGAATCAAACTCTCAGCTTATCATTACCTTTTGTCTCTTAATTAGATAAATCATTATTTATATGATTAGGTCTTTCCCCCCCTGTTGATTCAATTAATCAATTTAATTCAATTAACCTTATATCTTGGTTTAATTAAATAAATAATTTTATTTTGATTAAATTCTCTAAAGTCTTCTTATTAAATTGAATAAATTAAACCTTATTTAATTTAATCTAACATTTCCCCTTTTATTTAAATAAATCAAAAACATTTATTTAATTAATCTTTCCTCTCATTTTGATTTAAATCAATCCTAAAATCTAAGTCAAAATGGTCAAATCATCTAATCTCTCATTAAATTGATCAAATATTGATTAATTTAATCTCAATCACTAAAATTTTCTAGAGAATGGAACTTGCACAATAAATCAATTACTTTGATTTATTAAATTGCCTATTTTCTCTCAACATGGAATAAAGGTGGAATATTCCTTTAAATTTGAATTCAAAATCCAAGTGGATGGGTACTTCCAACAAGGTATTCACTCCTCTTACATGTCTTTGTGCATTGAGTCAAGTGACATTAACTCCATTTATTTCTTCCTCCAACATGTCATATTCAAATTTCAAATTTTAATCTCATGGCATTTATCATGCACATTGACCAAAATGTGCTCATTCCTCCTCCAATCACATGTGGATAAGTGGCATCTTCTCATTGATTGGTCTTTTGTCCCACATTGCTCAATTTCACTCTTTCTTCTAATTTGGAAATCTATAAATGAGAGACTCTTTCTCTCATTCTAACATCCACAATTTGAGTAAACTTATTATACTCAATTTCATCTCCAAGCATAGCCATCTTTATCTATTTTTATCAAGTTCTTAGCTAGTTTATGTAGGAATTCAATCATCATGTGGATCAATCATCATCAAGCTTACAAAGGAGTTGGGAAAGGGATAATTTCGACATATCAATTGGCACCAACTCCCCCATGGGATCAAGAGTTTGCATTTTCTTAATTTGGGATTTCATCTATATTTCATGTTTGATCTTTTTTCTCCTATTTTGAGTATTTGTGAATGGATTTCATGGGGAATCCTTATTTTACCTTGCATATTGATCTAATATTATGTTTGTTTCTTGCTTAAGTGTAGGTATGAAACTATTGTTCACATTTTGGCACTAGAAGGAGGGAAATCTCAAAGTTCTAATCACATTTTTTGGGAAAATTCGGTGCTTTTCTGTTCTTTTTTGCAGGTCCCGGGAAACTGTGTCCCACACAGTCCCGTGGCATTGTATTGTGCCGCTTACAAAGATGTGGCGTATTGCACCGCACCCATTCTAAGTCGTGATGTTGTATTGCACCACACCTACTCCAAATTTCTCTGCACCTGCTTCCCGCCTCAAAATTTTGAATTTCCAAACTTCACCACTCTACAAATTGCGTCGCATGATCAAATTGCACCACAAATACGCTTTGTGTTCCCTGAAGAGCGTCGCACCCAGTTAAAGTGCGGCACTATATAGCACCGTATCATTTCCAAACAATGCCACATCATTTCCAAATTGTGCCGCATTTGTGGATTGCGTCCCTGGCTGATAGTGGATAATTCAAATTTGATTTTTTTTTAACATGTGCTTTTTTATTTCTAGTCTTCCGACATTTTGACTCATTTACTGACTTCGTATTTTTTGGTTTATGTCATTTTGCATAAAATAAAAGCAAGGAAGGAAGAAAAATAGGAGGTTTCATCATGGCATCATTTTCATCATACACAGTGTTTTTAAACACTATAGTGTTGTTTAACACTGTTTTTAGAGGATCTTTAATCATGTTTTAAAAGGAATTTTTTATCTTTCATACCTAGGGAAATAATAAATTTTTCTTTGGGTTTTAAAAAGAACAAAAAAAAATTCCTTTTTCAAAGTTCTACAAAAGGCTTAAAAAGTACTTTAGAAAAAATTCACTAGATTTGGTTGAGGCTTAATAATTGAACAAGACAAATCTCACACTTCAAAGATTGGTGCTTAAAAAGAACCCTATTTCTTGCTTTGAGAATTAAAATGAACATGTGTATTCAATGTTTTGTAATCTTTTTCACAAAATAATATCATCTAAAAGACATATGCACTTCTCTCATGCCTCATGGCGATCTTTAGAATCAAAAGTCTTTTTGTGATATTAAATTGTCAAAAAGATTGCCTTCATATTTCATTTGGGTTTTGAAATTGAACAAACTTGTCTAGTGTGAGAAAAAGGCATTGCGGGTGTTCTCTCTTTGTTCATGCAAACAAAGATGATCAAATTATGACTGCACTTACTCACTATTGTATACCTTTAGAGAGCCTACCTTGGTGGGAAAAAGTACTCACCCCAAGGGAACGCCTCAAGCGGTAACGGGCTAAAGCCAAGCTCTTCCAAATTGCTATATAAATTTGTGTTCACAGTGAAAGCCATGGACAATGGGAAGTGGTGCATGATAAATCTCAATATATTTATGATGTGTAAAGCCCTTTTTCTAAGGGTTGAGAGATCTCTCACAAAGCGTTTATCATTGCACCCCCTAAATTGGATGCCCTTACTACAAACATTTGTTTAGAAGACAAAAAGTACCTTATATTTGTTGGTGCAAGAGGTCATGTCCTCTGAAGCGACCCCATGTATACATGTGGTTCTATTGTAGATATAAAAAGTATTCCACAAGAGATTCATGGGTACTGATGCTTGGCTGACCCGAGAAGTGAGTGAACTATAAGGGGGATCTTGTGTGGTCAAGTATCTAATCATCTGCACTGAATATGCGTAGCTGGATTTATCCAAGTGGGATCCCAATGAATATTGCATTTTCAGCCTAAGGTTTTACATGTGCTTGGAATCAAAACACATTGCTTGGTCCTCAAAACATTTGAAAAACAAACATTCACAAAATCTTGAAATTTCAAACACTTTGGAGGAAACAAATACCTTTGATAAATTTGAGTGCTATTGCTTACCTTAGGGATCCAATCCTTAGAGGTTTCTAAGTGCTTGAGTTTGATTATTATTTGTTTTTCACTAAAGTCAACACTAGGAAACTTTTGCCCTAATTTCCTTGATTTCCACATAATGGACCTTGTGGGATGAAAATAAAGTAGGACATTAGACATTCAATTTGAAACATAATCAAGAAAGTTATTTTGGTAAAAAAAGAACTCACTAAGTGAAGATAAAGATAAATCAAACCTCACATGTGTTGTCTCAAATGATTTCTTGAAAATTCAAAATCCCAAACAAAAATTCAAAAGGATTAGTCTAAAAGCTCGTGAGGAGCATCTTGAAAGGATTTTTGAAGTTAGAGAAAGGTTTGTGTACAATTTCTACAAGAAAGCTTCAAAGAACAATCCAATTTTGTATGAATTCTATTACCAACAAAATCCAGAACTTTTTGAAAGATTTTCTTTTCTCACATAGGAAGTAAGGCATGTTCTTCAATATCGAGGTCTTGTAAAAAGAGTCTTGTCTAGGTCAAAATTTAGGATGAAATTATTCACTCCCATCCATATCTCCATCAATCAATTTTCACTCTCACCAGCAAAATTTTCAGGAACTTTGAAACATCGTTTATGCTAAACTTAAAGAACAAATTAGCACCACTCTATTTTGGCTTAATACACCTAGCCAAATAGTCAAACTTCTTGAGAAAATTTACCTTTAGGATAACGCAACTTCCTAAGGTCTACTAGTTCATGATCACCTTGGTTGGCTTAACACACTTAGCCAATCCATTCTCTTGTACAAATTTTCTCTAGGATAACGCAACTTCCTAGGGTTTATAAGTCCACCATCATCTTGGTTTTTGCTTAATAGACATAGTCAAACTATCAAAATCAATCCTTGAAAGCCTTAAAATATTTAGCATCACCCCTAAAGGTTCTTCAGAAAGTTTCACTCATTCACCTCATCCATTTATCTCATCTCCATCACCACCCCTTTGATCCTTGGACTCTCCTAGCTCTCCTCCTCTTTTAGGCCTAAAGATTAAGATCAAACGATCTCTATTTTATGGTCCAAACAAGATCACAACACAAGAGGAACATGAAAAACACCAAAGAAATATCAACTTCCACTGACTTAAGTCAAGCAACCACCGAAGTAAACCTTGCGGGATCAAGCAATCCCCCAAACAGATTTTCTCTACCATCACAAAATCCTCAAGAGGAAGGCTATGAAGAGGAAATCATCAACAAAGACTTGGGAATGACACAAAAGGAAATAACTGAAATGATTCAAAATCCAGAGAATCATAGAATTTTCAATGCCATACTTAAACTTAATCCTTCTCTATACTTATGCACGTTAACGGAAGGAGGGGTCTAGCTCCCTTCTAACCTTGATGTAGGCACTAGTACAGAAAGGCCTCTTACAAGAATACCCCCAATGTAAATTCCTAGCACCGCACAAGAAACTCCCCAAGTCATCTTGAAAATCACATCAACCTCTCCAATTGTTAACAAGGGAAGTGCCATGTTTCGTGAATTACAAAAACATCGTCTTGTAAACAACAGGGAGGTAAATATTAGCGTCGCACTAGATAACTCCATCCCAGTAAATCCGTCATACCCATACGTCCCACTCACTTTCCATAATCATACAGATTCATCTGTGTTCCATGCAACGCCAGTGTATCCGTTAAACATACAAACTTTTCTATCACAAGGAGGAGGTGGTTTGTTTGGAACAATAGGAAGCACTGACCCATTTTCATCATCATTATTCCAAGGGAACATACCATCACTCCCTTCATTACCGCTCACATCCGTATCACCCCATGGGTTGGATCTTCCTCCCCTACCCATCACTATTTTCTTGAATAAAGGCAATCTGAACATCACATTGAATCCTCTCCTCTTGCCAACAATACCACAACAACAAGTAGCAACTACTCAAGTCACCACAGTCAATACTTCATTCGGTCCTCCAATCCTTCAAAACATACCTTCCTAGGGACTGATCATCTCAACCACACCACCAACAACCCAAGTCTCAGCTACCAACACAACCCCTCTGCCCATCACTATGGTTAGCATCATTCCCAATCCACCACCAATCCCACCAAAAGCTAACGTGACGAATTCATTCATCACCATGATCCAGGTTGTCCAAAAGGCCAACCATCAAAGGGTAATTCAACAAAATCAACAAGCTACACAATAGGCTTCGCAACAAGCACAAGCACAACTAACTGCCCAACAAGCTGCACAAGCCCAACAAGCCACGCAAGCAGCCCAACGGGCACAAGCTCAAGCTCAAGCCCAACACTAGGATAAATAGGTGCAAGCACAATATCGAGCACAACTGCAAGCAATTCACTAGCAAGCATACCAAAAATCCTTGAAAGATTTTTAGGCACAACAGCAAGCTAAACAACAAGCTTTGTTGGTGCAACAATAGATAGAGCAAAAACAAGCTTTATTGGTGCAATAGCAGCTAGACCAATGACAAGCTTTGTTGGTGCAACAATAGTTAGACCAACAACAAGCTTTATGGGAAGAACAATAGTTGGACCAACAACAAAATTTGTTGGAACAATAGCAACAAGATCAAAAACAAACATTTTTGACACAAATGCAGGCATATCAACAGACCTTGAATGCACAACAGAGCTTGCAGAAAACTCCAACCAGTACCCCTCTCATCAATCAAACAACCCAAACACCTAAAAACATATTCATCCCACCTCCCGATCTGGACAACGATGTTGCAAAATAGATCAAACTTCTCTCCCATCAGGTGTTGGACCTCCAAGCAGGGAAAACAACCAAAATTTCATGCAACTTGTGTCCTTATCCATTGGACAGAGAACTCACAATGATACCATTCCCAAAGGGATTTGAAATCCCCAAATTCGATAAATATAATGGAATGGGAAACCTTGAAAACCACGTTAGGGAATTTCAAGTGCATTGCATGGAGGTTGCATATGATGACCCATATCTAATGCGACTTTTCCCTCAAAGTCTGACTAGTCCTACCATAGAATGGTTTTCTCACCTACCCATAGGCATTAAAACATTCTAGGAAATTGTGGAAGAATTCCTTAAAAACTATGCTTTCAACATGGGTGTAGATGTTAGTTTGGAAGAACTATCAACACTTAAATAGAGAAAAGGAGAGCTATTCACATACTTCTTGCAAAGATGGTGATCCAAGGCCAATCAGAGCAAGGGGACCATGCTAGAAGAACAACAAGTTTGTACAATCATATCCGATCTAGGTGAAACTTTGCATTCTACTTAAAAATGCAATGCATCACAACGTACGATCGATTAATCCCAAAGGCGCTAAACATCAAAAGAGCCCTTACCTTGCAGGGAGGTGCATCCACATTTCCTCCACCATAGGATAACCACCCATCCAAAAATTATAATGATAATCCTCGAACATGGTTGAGGAACAAAAATATCACAAACAACGGTGTGGTCGATGCTAAGGTGTTCATCAATGCTCCTAAAAAGAATATCTAGGCTCATCACCAGCCACAAAATCACAATTACAATAATGTGCAAAATAACACAATGGCACAACAACAACCACTTCCCAACAACCAAATCAATAACTTGGGAAATCAAGGAGGACCACCTCCCCGAAACAAATACCCACCCAAGTGGAAATTTACTGCCCTTGGAGAATCAATTGAGTCCATATTGAAAACACTGGTCAAGGAAAACCTCATCAAAATCTCCAACTCTGAGCAATACGTGGAACCTATGACAAAACCACCATGGTACAACAAAAATATCCTGTGTGATTTTCACAAAATCAAGGGACACACGACCGCAAATTTCATGAGGTTAAAGAATATCATCGAAGACCTCATTGAGGACAAGATCATTAACATTGAACAACTAGCTGAGAATCAAGACCTTAAGGTATATACGAATCCGATGTCGAACAATAATCAAGGGAATAACCAAGGAAACAACAAAGGGAAACAAAAATATGCTAGTGCAAACCTTGTGTATGAGGAAATGGTCATGGTCATTAATATCAAAGGAGCCAATGCCGATTGTGGAGTCACCACACATGGCAGAAAGGTCACTATTGTTGGGGCATCATAACCATTCAAGAACCCCATTTCAAACACAAAATCAATTCCCTACGATTACAGCATCATCGACCAGCTAAAGAGAACCCCCTCCCAAATCTCCATCATGGAATTATTAAAAATTTCCGCGGTCCATAGGAAAATCCTTGATGAAGCATTAGTTGCATCTATCGTCTTCGCCACCCTTGATACATAATAGTTTCAGGCTATGGTTGGTAACATAGTTACCCCTAATCTCCTCACATTCTTTGATCAAGATTTCCCTGCCCAACCATCTCATAATCGTGCACTTCACCTTCAAGTGTTGATTCACAAAAAGAAAGTCAAATGGGTCTTAGTGGATGGAGGCGCAAGCCTTCACATCTGTTCACTTAAGCTCATAAATAACTTGGGATTCTCCAAGGACTCCATTGATAATGACAAAAGCATCACCATAAGATAATACCATGATCAAGAAAGATTATCTCAAGGCACTATTAAAATCCCAATCCAAGTGGGACCAACAACCATGGAGACCATCTGTCAAGTACTTAATCTTGACCTACCATACAATATCATCTTGGGACACCCATGGATCCATGGAATGAAGGCGATTGTCTCGAAATTTCATCAATGCATCAAATTCCTGTACCTAAATGAGGAGGTGACTATACACGATGATCCATAACCATTTTCCTATTGCAAAAACTTGGAAGCCAAGTTTTATAAAATTCACCAAGTTCCAGAAAATGATGAAGGCCCATCCACTTCATACATAGACCCATCAAACCTTGCCTCCACTTCTGCAATAAAGACACCCACCATTCTCGATATATCCGAAATCAAGATCATCATCCAGGACAATGGATGCTGGGAATACTGAATGAAGAGGAATGTGTTTGTTGTAGGAGAGATACCACAATATCCTAGATCACATGAGCAACCTTAGCTGGAGGAAACACCCATCCACACTATTAGAAAAAAACCTTTTGGATTCCGTCATTGGGGGATCTCAGTTGAGAAAATGTGGATGAGGGGGACATATCAAGCATGCTATACCATGGTGAAGGATCCACCCCCACTCTACCCATGGACGAGACCAAAAGAGGCTTGTAAATTATGCTAGGCATGGGTTATAACAGGAATGAAAGCCTAGAAAGAAACAATAATGGACGACTAGAACCCATTATTGTGGAAAGAAGAATGAGAAACCTTGGTCTCGTATGTACCCCTCCGAGTATAACTATACGTGGTAGAGGTACTCCTAGTAGAGCAATCAAGTCCCCTCCTCAAGTATCAGTAGCCACCCTTCGACTACCCATATGCACAGGTTTCCCCCTAGATAACTTCACTTTTGATGTAACTGATGTCTGCACCAATAGTGATGATGATGATTCTATAAATGGACTTCCTATGCTCTTTGAAAATTCTTCATTACTTATGATTAGTGTTTCACCCACTGACTCAAACCAACAAACCCCCAAAATCAACTTAGTGTACCCTCAACTCATCGACTATGACCAACGAGGACCGCTGATTTTAGACTCATTCAAAATGATGAGGCACTCTCATAATTCATGGGGCTAAGGGATACAGTTCCATATGGGGAACACAAGGTTGGCTTTGACATCACATTAGACACTCAAGCATACTATGGGGAGATGATTGAGTCCTTCAGTCACAAAAGAAAAAGAACGAGAACAAGCTCAGAGTTATTGAGTGAAAACCACACTGTGGCACTCTCTAACCAAAGAATAGTAAAACTAAAGGACATATCTAATGGTGAAAACCTCTTGAGGCACTGAAAGATGAAGGATTCAATCTCCCCCCTATGGCACTGCATCAGGAGAAGTCAACAGTTTTGGTAGAAAAATGTAATCTTGTCAACTTGGGAATGAAGGGAACACCAAATATCACTTTCTATGTTGAGTCACTTCTGAGAGAAGAACAAGAACTACTCACGGAATTTCTAAAAGAAAGGAAGGTAAATTTTGCATGGACCTATGCTGGCATGCCGGGTCTAGATTCGGAAGTTGTGGTTCATCATTTGGTTGTTTACCCAGGAGAAAATCCAGTAAGACAAAAACTAAGAAAAATGAACCCATATATAGCCTTGCTAGTCAAGGTAGAATTGCATAAACTCCTCGATGTCAACTTCATATGCCCAATTGACTATCCAGAATGGGTATCCAATATTGTACCAGTTTCAAAGCCAACTGGGGGCATCTGCATTTGCACAGACTTCAGAGACCTCAACAAAGCATGTCCCAAGGATGATTTTCCACTACCTAACATTGATATGATAGTGGAAATGATAGTCGAACATGAGATGCTATCACTGATGGATGGCTTCTCAAGGTATAACTAGATAATGATTGGAAAAGAAGACTAGCATAAAATGACATTTACATGCCCATGGGGCACCTATTGCTGGAATATGATGTTGTTTGGGCTAAAATGTGTAGGGGCTACATATCAGAGGGCCATGACACTAATCTTCCATGACATGATACACAAAATTGTCAAAGATTACATAGATGATATACTGGCTAAATCAAAGAAGAGACAAAATCACATAGCAACCCTAAGTGCCATTTTCGACAAACTGGAGAAGTACAAGGTTAGGCTCAACCCCAAGAAATGTGTCTTTGGGGTACAATCAAGTAAACTTATGGGATACATAGTATCGATGCAGGGAATAGAGGTGGATCCTACCAAAGTCAAAGAAATCCTTGACATGGAGGCACCAAGGACATTGAAACAACTCATAGCCCTACAAGGTAGAGTCCAATCCATCTGAAGGTTCATAGCACAATTAGTAGACAAATAGATCGCATATTCATATATATTCCACAAGGCAGTAGCATATAGGTGGGATGAAAAGTACGAACAAGCATTTAGCAAAATTAAAGAATATCTGCTCATGCCACCAGTATTAATGCCACCCATTTCAGGAAAACCACTGATTTTATACATCTCAGTTACAACAACAGCCTTGGGTGCTCTTCTAGCTCAACACAATGAAAAAGGGACAGAGCAAGCCATCTATTACATCAGAAAAATAATGGTAGGGAATGAGCTCAATTATATGCCAATAAAAAAATCTTTCCTAGGAGTCATGTTTGCAGCCTAAAAGTTCAGACACTACATGTTAGCTCATTAGATTAAGCTAATCACCAAGATCGATCACCTAAAGTATCTACTATCAAAATCTATGCTCATAGGAAGGATGGCTAAATGGGTCATGATACTATCAAAACATGACATTGAATATGTGGAGCAAAAATAAATCAAAGGACAAGTCATCGCAGACCAACTGGCGAAGGCTCCAATCTATTCAGAGAATCCACTCATATCAGAATATCCAGACGAGTCCATCTTTAATCTCAGCATAGCCGATCATTGGAAACTCTACTTTGATGGTTCCCACACACAACATGGATCAGGAGCCGATTTTTTCTTCATCACCCCATAGGGGGATTGTATACCTAGATCATACAAATTTTCATTCCCCTGTACCAACAACATTGCAGAATATGAGGCTTTAACCATAGGTCTCAAGATTGCAGCATAGTGGTGAATCATGGCATTAAAAGTCTATGGGGATTCACAAGTCATTATCAACCAAGTCAATGACGAGTACCAAACTAAGGATGATAATTTGAAACCATACAACAAGTTAGTATAAGTCCTTAAAGAATGATTTATTGATATCACCTTTGAGTAGATACTGAGGGATAACAACAGAGCAGTTGCTGCCATGGCAACAATTGGATCCTTACTAGATATCCCCTGCAATGTCTCAAAACAAAAATTCTTGGTAGAAAAACTTCTCATACCCACATTTGAGGTACCATAGTCTGAATATGTGTGCAAACTCATTGGTCATGGTGATATCTAGTATCATGAAATCTACACCTACCTAAAAATAGGAGTCCTCCAAGTAGACATAACCCCCAACCTCAAATGAACATTCATTAAAAGGTCCACCCATTTTGTCATCCTAGGAGCATTGAGGGGACTCTTTTGCGTTGCTTAAATCTTGAGGAATCCCTCACTGATCTAACTGAGGTACATAATGGCACTTGTAGTACACACTCGAGCGGTATGACCTTGGCCAAGAAATTGCTAAGAACTGGGTACTACTGGCTGACAATGGAAAAGGAGGCACATGAATATGTCAAAAAGTGTTTACAATGCCAGCAACATGGAGACCTTATTCATGCACCAACTCAGGAACTCCATCCTATTGTCACACCATGGCCCTTTTCACAATGGGGGCTCGATCTCATAGGAAAAATCACACCCACCTCATCCAATGGCCATAAATTCATCATCACTGCCACAAAGTATTTCACAAAGTGGGTCGAAACAATTCCAATGACCTACATCACGAGAAAACAAATATCCAAGTTCATCCTGAACTATCTCATTTGTCGATACGGTGTCCCTCAATCCATTATCTTTGATAATGGGACACCTTTCAAGAATTAGGATTTCTATGACTTGTGCAAAAAATTCAAAATCCAACATCATTTTTCCACTCCATACTACCCCAAGGTAATGGCTAGGTAGAAGCTACCAACAAAACCATTCTAAAAATCCTTAAAAAGATAGTCAATGACTCTGGTCATGACTGACATCTGCAGCTAAATCCCGCCTTATGGGCCTATTGCACCAGCATGCACATGCCAATAGGCACCACCCCATTTTCCCTAGTCTATGGATCATAAGCCATACTCCCAATTGAGATCGAGCTCCCATCATTGAGAATATCATTACAAAACCTCATCATAGACGAAGAATACGAGGTTTCACGACTCAATGAGCAGGAGTTATTAGATGAATGATGCATGCATTCCCTCAATCGTCTACAAGTCTATCAAAATCGCCTGAAGCGCAACTACAATAAGAAGATCAGGCGACACACCTTCCAAGTCCACGAACTTGTGCTAAAAGAGAACCAAAAGAATGTGCCAAATCTAGAAAGCAAAGGAAAATTTGAGCCCAACTAGTTGGGACCTTTTGTCATCATAGAAAGCTATTATTCAGAGGCATATCAACTGTCAACACTAGAAGGTGAGCCTCTGTAGGAGCCCATGAACAACTGTCATCTCAAAAGGTTTTATGCCTAAAACTTGCAAGGTGTAAAACCCAAAAATACAAAAAAATCAAAAAAAATTCTGAAAAAATGGTTACCTTGATGAAAACCTGGCAAATAGGCGTCTTGGTGACAACAACAAAAAAAAAAAATACAAAAATCCAAAAATAGGATTGAAAATAGTACAGAAAAAAAAAATTGTCCTCTAGTGAAAACCACTTTGGTGGCGCTTTGGAAAGTACCTTGGTGAAAACCTGGAATACAAATGCCAAGAATAAACAAATCACTCTCTATCCACTAGGATCTGCATGAATCACTCATTTCATTTCATCACATTTCATTAATCTCGCTTCCATCCATCCATTTGCACCCATACCATTGCTTCAATTTGTGCTCGTATCATATTCCACCATAGTACTAATTGGCACATTTTGAAGGTTAGTTTATCCTGCCATTATCGAGGTAGTCTGTCGCATGATGCTAGGGGCATGTTCATGTACTTGCATCGATTTGGATTCGTATATATCTTATGATCTTCCCAAAACTTCAAAAAATCTAAAAAAATCCAAAAATCGAGAAAAATCCAAAAATAAAGTAAAAAAATCTCAAAAATCTTCAAACTTTTCATGGCACAATCTTGTCAGTCCTTCACCTTGTCTGAACTACATCATCTCTGAGCTTGAACATAGGCAAGGTTGATCTTTGATCATCCCTCGAGACACTCTAGGTCAATCCTTAGGCATCCGTCGCAATAAAATGGCAATTTGTTTTCCCATCTTATCATCATTAAGTTTGTCGTCATTCAAACTATGTGGTCTCTGCGTGTATAACATAGGCAATGCTAATCTATGAATTAGTTCCCGAGACCCCTAGGTTAGGTCTTTGAGTTAGTCTCTTCGTCGTAAATCTTGAAAATACCAAAAACATTTGTAAAAAATCTCAAAAATACCAAAAACAACCTCAAAATACCTGGAAAAATAAAAAATGGTGCTTCCATCTCATCTCACTTTCACTTGTAATAATCATCATTCCTAATAAATCATCGTCATATTCATCCTTTGGTGAAGCAATCAGAAACAAGTCTAGCAGGTTCTAAAGTGAACACCTAATCGTCAGAATTCTCGAGTCTAGATCATTAAGAAAGCAAGTTAATCAGCTCGGAGTATCAATAGCTTATCATCCAATCAGTCTCATCAAAAACCTGATCACAACATGTCCTAGGATGTATCCTTCCCATGATGGATATAACCATCAGGTACCCCACAATATTTTAGTCTTGGCTAGCGGTATGAAGAACATTAGCTTGTTTGTTTACTTTATTTTGGTCTTTTTTGACTTATCTTATTTTTGCACTCATTTTAAAGACCTCTCGATGATACCTAAACAAAATAGGCTTAGAGAGAAAGGAATGGGGAAATAATCATTATCTTTTTATCTACTATCTTTTTTGGATAATCTTGTAAAATAACTTGGCGAATACTTGTTTTGTTAGGTCTGTCCTAGCAAGGTTTTTGTAAGTCAGGTGTGAACAATAATATTCCTATCTGATTTTCGAGTCAAATTCCATCACACTAGGTACAACACCATCCTAGACCTTTATACCTTGATGCATCGTACATATGTGTGTTATCAAACATAAAGTAATTAGCCCTTTTAAAATCCCAACACCTGGTAAGCAAATCATCATCATCATCATCGGTAAAAATGTGAACTTGTGTGGATCCTCCTTCCATCCATCTTATTATTCTTATTCTTCTATCTTTACTAACATTTCTATCTAAATTAGGTATGAGATCTCAAAATATACAAGAGGCTACCCATGGCCAATGGTTGTCTATACATCATCAAAATTGTCTACATCAAAGAATTATCTTTCGTCCTCTGATCAATAGAACCACTGCTCTCACATTTTATCGTGATCTCGATTAGAAAATAAAACATTTTCACTCGATCTCTCGAGGGGGCAATATACCACCATAATCCTTCCACTGGGGCAACAATGGGGCATTTGAAAAAATTGAGAAATCTTGAACTTTGATCACAGTAGTTTATTCTTTGAATCAATGCAACAAGTGCATTTCTTCAAAGAGGGGCAAAATGTAGAACTGGAAAATGTACAATTCAATCTAATGCACTTGATCCTGACTACTAACAACATTTCTTCCTAAATCATACTCTCAGCTTATCATCACCTTTTGTCTCTTAATTATATAAATCATTATTTATATAATCAGGTCTTTCCCCCTTGTTGATTGAATTAATCAATTTAATTTAATTAACCTTATATCTCGGTTTAATTAAATAAATCATTTTATTTTGATTAAAGTCTCTAAATTCTTCTTATTAAATTGATTAAAGTAAACCTTATTTAATTTAATCTAACATTTCCCCTTTTAGTTAAATAAAACAAAAACATTTATTTAATTAATCTTTCCTCTCATTTTGATTTAAATCAATCCTAAAATCTAAGTCAAAATGGTCAAATCATCTAATCTCTCATTAAATTGATCAAATTTTGATTAATTCAATCTCAATCACTAAAATTTTCTAGAGAATGCAACTTGCACAATAAATCAATTACTTTTATTTATTAAATTGCCTATTTTCTCTCAACATGGAATAAAGGTGGAATGTTCCATCAAATTTGAATTCAAAATCCAAGTGGATGGGTACTTCCAACAAGGCATTCACTCCTCTTACCTGTCCTTGTGCATTGAGCCAAGTGACATTAACTTCATTTCTTTCTCCCTCCAACATGTCATATTCAAATTTTGAATTTGAATCTCATGGCATTTATCATGCACATTGACCAAAATGTGCTCATTCCTCATCCAATCACATGTGGAAAAGTGGCCTCTTCTCATTGGTTGGTCTTTTGTCTCACATTACTCAATTTTACTCTTTCTTCTAATTTGGAAATCTATAAATGAAAGACTCTTTCTCTCATTCTAACATCCACAATTTGAGTAAACTTATTATACTCAATTTCATCTCCAAGCATAGCCATCTTTATCTATTTTTATCAAGTGCTTAGCTAGGCTATGTAGGAATTCAACCATCAAGTGGATCAATCATCATCAAGATTACAAAGGAGTTGGGAAAGGGCTAATTTAGACATATCAATTGGCACCAACTCCCCCATGGGATCAAGAATTTGCATTTTCTTAATTTGGGATTTCATCTATATTTCATGTTTGATCTTGTTTTTCCTATTTTGAGTATTTGTGAATGGGTTTCATGGGGAATCCTTATTTTACCTTGCATATTGATCCAATATTATGTTTCTTTATTGCTTATGTGCGGGTATGAAACCAGGGTTTACACTTACTAAGATTAAGTTTCTCATGCAGATGTTGTATTAAAACTTGCAACAAAGTGAAAGTAATAACATAAATTTTACTAACCATATAAATATTGGAAGAATGAAAAAGTAGGATTCTACCAAAAGAAATCTCCAGGGCAAAACAAATTTCAATTACATCTTAGGTACAAAAAACATAGAGTAAAAAGGTGTTTTCAAAATTGTACACACTGATCATTAAGATCATCCTTGAGAACTTGAAGCCACCACATGATTCATTTCTCTCCACATTTTTCTCTAATTGAACTTTGATAAGATAAGAAGGTAAGACTCTATCTTTTATTTGATTGAGCTCCTTTGATGCAAGGGTGGTTGGTTTTCCCTTGTAACAACTCAATTCAGATCAAACAAATAATAATTAAATTCAACAAACCTCTTCAATGCACCCTTTTCAATATCACCCTATCCTTTATCTAGTAGGTCTACAAATCTATATTTGGATACTTTACTCACAATCCACTCACCAACCCAATGTCTCTTGATGGTTTTGAACACCTTTTAGGGCAACTTAAACGTACACCAAAACCACCCTCAACTCCTTTCAATCAATTCACTCAAAAACATAAGACAACTCTATCATAAAAGACCAATTAGGTCTATTATACAAGGAAAGTATCTTTGAATCTCACTAGAAACCTGAAATAACCACTCAGACCTCTTAAATAGGTATCAAATAGCCAAAATCAACAAGTTTTAGGGCTCCAAACTCTCTTTTACCCACTTCTCCAAGTAACTCTCAATTTCCACCATTAAAGGTGGGGCTTATAGGTTTTTTGTATTCCTAAGCTCATACAAGCCTAAAACCATTTCCAACACTCTCAAAATAGTCTTCTCACATGTGCAAATTCAACTCTCAGCCTCCACACACACTATCTCAACATAGTCTCACTCAAAACCTCACTTTTCATTCACAATTAAACTACAGAACTCCCAAGACAGTCAAAAATTCCCCATTAAACTTATCACAAAGGATATTTCCTACTTACTACCATCCTAACCTATCTCCCTATGCCCATTCCAAAGAGTTACATGAGTGACAGTATGTGGAATGGGCTCATTGCATGTTTAAGGCTTCAAAACTGGTGAATTACTCCTACAGGCTGGTCAACAAAAGATTGCTCTGAAAATAACAATAATTCAATGTTATGCCCTCAAAACTAATTAAAAACCATGTTAAGAAAGATATTCAACTATTCCCAAAGTTCTGTGAACAAAAACCTGTTGTACGGTCACGTACAAGTGACTAAAAGTTCATATTATAGTGTACAATATAGAAATTCAATCAGAACTGGGGTCTTCTTTATTGTATTTTCTTCTAAATTGGTTCAAAAACCTTCTACAATGAAAGATTACATGTTTTTGTATATTTCTCTCATAAATCTTCTCTCAAAAAATGTCTACCTACCTTCCATATTCCATTTGACTCTTGAGTTCCCCAAATCTTGCAATTACATTATTGACAATTTTACACATTTGCATTATTCACCTCCAAAACATTCTAAAACACCTCAAAAATGACCTAATACACTATTTCATGACCCAAGATGATCTTATTTTCCATAATCTAAGATTCATACACTAAAACCCTTCAAATCCCCTAATTACATATCTTGCATCTTTTATGAATTTATTGACAACATTGCATTTTCTTTACAAAAATGATCTTGGATTCAAAGAAAGTACTAAAATTGGTGTATGTGAAAAGAAACAGATTGGATTCAAAGAAAGTACTGAAATTGGTGTATGTTCACAACTTCCTTATCTTTTGTCTAATGAAAACAAAAAATGTGGTAAGAGTCATATAGGTAACACTATGTCAGGCTGGGGAGCTCTTCTTGGAGGTTCTTGATGTAGAGGTAGGAGCAAAAACATAAACTTCTCAGTTACTCAACAAATCTCAAGGCAATGTTCTCACTTTAAATACTTCTTGGCATTCTTGGGGCTTACTTGGCAAAAAATTAACATAAGGAATCAACAACATAACACCCTATCTGACACTTTGTTGACCTTACACAAGGTAGAAATGACCAATGCAATCCTTCAATACCCTATCAACCAATTCTACACTTAAACAATCCATCTTTCCTTCACAAGCTATTTTTTAACAAAAACCCAACAATGGACTGGTAATTCTATATTTTAGGCCTAATTAGGCTTCTTGAAATGATTCAAACTTGCCAAATTTGACCCTCACACCAATTGGAGCACATTGAACTTTATCATTGGTTTAGAGGAATTCATGAAACTCACATAAATGACCTTAAAGGGTTTTAAGACCATACAGTAAGAAGCACTACAAATCTTTCCAAACAAAGTTTTACTTCAACAGTCAACTCTGTCTTAATAGGGCAGTAGACCAAATGGGCTCAACACCTTTAATTTCATCAAATCCCAACTTTAAAGAAGGTTCACAACACTTCTTAATATCAAATCCAAACATTTACACTGATAGTGGTCACTAGATTCTACAAATAAGCATTCAAAACCCTTACTTAACCTTCTTTACCATTCTTCCATAGAGGAAACACAGTCATGACAAATATCAACTAGAAAGGTTCAACATCCCCATTGGACCATCACAGGAACAAGAGACCTCATCCTGCCAATAGAAGATCCTCACAGCGATGAAAAAACATAACCGTCAACGCATCGCTGGAACCAAAAGACATGTCTGGTTGATAAACTGATAAGGTGGGGGCAAACAATTTCATTTTCTGTAATGTGGTAACAGTCATGCAGGTAACACTATGTCAGGCTAGGGAACTCTTCTTGGAGGTTCTAAATGATTTTCCTTATTTTTATAAGACTGTTTTTGTAGTGCCACTTGGCTCATAGTTGTTTGGTGGGATTCCAAACCTAGACAATGAGGTGCAGTTGTGGAAATCTAATAGAGAAAAGCTACAAGCTACCAGGATGATTTTGTTGAGCGAATTTATATCAGAGTATTTCTTAGCATTGCTTAAGACATGTGGAGATGATATTCTCTATATAGATAGGCTTGGAGGAAAGTATTTACTTGATCTTGTGAAAAGTGGAAAGGAACTTGTAGAGAATGAGACATTGATCAAAGAAACATTGGACAGTCTGGATGCATTTGAAGGGAGCTTGGAGTGGCTAAAAACAGTTTTTGGTTCAAATTTTGAGTTTCCATGGCAATGCATGTGTGAGGTTGTTTTGAATCACTCAAAGAGTATGTGGGAAGAAGTTTTTGAAAGCCTATTTGTTAGTAGGATGAAACAAATAATAGTTGATGGATTTGCAGATTTTCATGAGAGAGTTAAGGTTGGTAAATTCCTTGAAGCCGTAGTTACATCTCTGGTAAGTTACAAAGATGTTAAAACCCATTTGCACAAATCAAATACTAGTGAGGGTTGGCTTGTCAAGAGAGGGGACCTAAAAAGTGTCAATTTACTTGGGTTGAGTTTTAGATTTATGATGACAAATGATGAAGACTATTTTGGTCACCTTAACATTTATTTTGGAACTGAGGTTAGTCAAATAAAAGATACCATAGATGAGGTGTCCAAGAATATTCTAGAAGATCTCCTAAGTTTTCTTCATGCACATAAATTTCCTTCAAGGATAAATGATTTAGAACCTTATTTGCAAGAGCAATGCTTCCCTTTTATCTCAACACTAATTATTGAGATTGAATATCATCTTGCTCATCTTTCATAAGCTCTCTATAAATAAATGAAAAATGAGGAGATGCTAGAAAAATCAACATTTTTTATCACACCATGTAGTCCATCACTAGTATGCATACAGGGCAAAAGAGGATTTTGTTGGGCCACAATATAGGTATAAGTCAAAAAATAAAAAGTTCAAAAGAATAACTATGAGAATATTCTCACCCAATTAGGTGTTGAGACTATATCATGAAAATGATCTCAATTAGGTGTTGAGACTATATCATGAAAGCAGAAAGCTAACTACACAATTCCAAATACAAGTTGAATAGTTAAGCCAAGTTGAAAATGCAACAATTCAGGCTAGTCAAATAGAATTATAGAACATTAAGAATATAAGGATACTATTTATCTTGAAATATGCTTGTTCTCATAAAGATTATCCTAAAAGAAGACTAGAAAAGGCCATTGGCTACAGAACACGCTCATTTATTGCAATGCTTCAGAGAGAAAAAATGACATACAAGAACTTACAACAAGGATGTCTTCTTAAAGGATGGAGAAAAGGAAAACCTTAATTTTGAATGTGCAAGCATAGTCATATTCAAATGCAAGCACCATTCCAAATGTAGGGTAGTATGGAGTGCAAGGCATGGCACAGTGGAAGGAGATCACGAATCAAAAAAGTATGTATGAAGGATTGTGGGGTTGGTTGTCCGCCTCCTACAATGATTTCAATAACTAAGCCTTTACAACCATGATTCAGAGATTGGACTTCTGACCTAAATAGAAATTTTAACCATCATGAAGGTGCATTTAAATTGTCAACCCAGGGACATGAACTTGAAATGGATCAACACAGTATGTGCACTTGGAACTTCAAAGTAGTCATCTTCATTCTACAACTAAGATAGACTTACTACTTAAAGTAAATTGCATGGAAATAAATAAAGTAAATGTTGAACATTACTCAACAATTAAAATTAAACTAAACATGCATGACAAAAATGAAAATCTAAGGAGCAAACATGAAACTACTCTACCCGCTTTGGTTGCAAGAATAGTCACATAATGAAATTCTAGTGGTTGCAGGAACAGTCGATGCCAGATTCTTAAATAAGTACTAAAAAAAAGCCAATACTAATCTAACTAAACTAAAGGAACGTATTACTCACCAAGTGGTCCCGCTTGGATTAGTATCCTCTAAAACTAATGCAAACTCAGATACTCAACTCATAATCTTGTTTTCATTCATTGGAAAGTGCAAATACAAAAGAGTATGTTTGATTATCAAATTGTACAATAGCTTGGTGATCAACTCCTAAAGAAGGATAATATGAACCTTATTTATCAACTAAACAGGGTAGTCAACTCCCACTAACTGAGAGGACACCATTTAGGTAAAGCAGAGAAGAGAGTGGAAGAGCAGTTACACATGCATGAGAATCTGTTCAGACATGCATGTCCAAATACGGACTCGACCATTTAAGTAACACCCAAATTTCTCAATGTCATTAAAGATTGACATAAGGCAGTTGCATGTGGTTGACATGGGAATATCCTATCATCGTCCTCAGTTGACCTTCATGTGTTTCCTCTGTGTGACCAGCTCGCGACTGTGTTTCACAACTTATCATTCTCAATCATTTTTGCATGACAATGTCAATACGCATAATAATTGCATAGATATAACCACATTAAAGAACATTCATTAACCACATGCAAGATTAATATAGATAGTCCACATAATAGGTTAATATCATTAAAACTGTAAAAAATGGAATTAAACCCAAATGTCTTATGGCTTGAGAGAAAATATATAAAAGTATCAGCATGAAATATCAAATTCCATGATAACTTCAACAAATAAACTATAGATTATACCCATAACTAGACCAAAAAATAGACTCATCACTCCCCCCAACCTAACATTTTGTTGGTCCTCCAGCAGGGGAAGAGTTATGCTTTTGCTTGGTCAAGGCTCTGAAATCTGTAGCTGATAACTATCCAATATCTGTATCTATTGTGCATGAATCAGGATTCTAGTAGAATCCTCCAAACTTGTCGAGTCTTCCCCATCTTTGTTGTTCCTCAACAATTTCATACTAGTAGAACCTAAAATTTGGTACAAGCCACATGAGGATAGGTGACTTAAAAGGCAGAGGAAGCCATTCTCGTCCCTTTGTTCTCCCAATCTAAATGTACCTTTCAATTATTTTTATTGCAGCAACATAGTTGTGGATGGAATGTGGTTCAACTTCCTTTAGCTCATGAGTTAATGTGTTCCATCTCTAATATAAGTATCCTATCATAGTGTCCTCTTTTGTTGTTGTTTTCACCTCATACTCACTATAAACTACCTCAATCTAAGGCATAATCTTGTTACCATAGCTCGGTCTGAAAAGTATTCTATTCCATTCTATGTAAATGTCCTTGGGGTTCCTTGATTCAGCTGTAATGGCCAGGGGAATATTGGATTCCTTCCCCTTATAAGAATTATATTGTTCACCCCAGCTAATCTCATTTTGTACCCAAGCCATGAATTCTCTCAATTGAATGCCCCCCACATACAATAGTGGGTTCCATTCTCGGTCTGAGATAATTCTTGACAATTTAAAGGAGAGATATTTATCTTTCAGGTACAAAGCATAAACCCTTGGAGGGGTTCTGCATTCTAGGATTTGTGGCACTAGGGCTACAATGTCACCCACCCTCTCCTTCAAAAAGAAAATCTCTTCATTATTTTATTCAATGATCTCATCCCTCTCTTGGATTGCCCTTTTCAATATTTTATTTTCCTTCTTCCATTCCTCCTCTCTTCTTTGTATATCTTTCCACAAATTCAAAATCATTGCATGCATTGAAAAATCGGGAGGGTTATGGATTCCTACCAAGGTTTTTGTGGATGGTTGCTCCCCATATAGAACTATCTGCATAGATTCAGAATGTCCCACTGGTTTAGGTTGTAGAGGTGTAATTTCTCTTTCCTCCTCTTGTTGTAGGGCCTCTTGTTCTTGTTCTTGTAGTTGTTGTAGTAACTCTTGATCTATTTCCTCATTTTTTTGCAGGAATTCCAGGTCTTGGTCTTTCTATAGGAACTCTTGACTTTTTTCGTGTTCTCGAATCTCAACTTCCTCTGCAAGGGCAGCAAGATCCTTCAGGGTCATTTTTGTTGCGTTATCGAATATATTTTCCTCTTCTACATTTTCCTGCTCCATTAGAGCTTCAGTGCTTTCACACGATGTCCCACCAAGCTCAAGTTTTTTCTGTGAAGGCATATCAACAATCAGTTTTTCTTTCTTGAGAGGGCTCTTATGTTTTTCTTTGGCTACAAGATGAATAGTGCCAACCTTTTTTTTCTTAGGACTTGGCACCTCTCTTTGCACAGGTTGTGTTTTACCTTTCCCTGCTTCTGCCTCCCTCTTTTGTGCCCTTGTTCTTATTACAGTTTTCTAGTGGAACATCATCATCATCAAAATTTAATGAAGACTTTTCTCCTTCAGAATGCTCAGGCTCAAAGGAACTAACATCTATAGTCCTTTCTTCAGTAGGAGAATTTACACTAGAGTCAACACCAGAGGTTGAAGCACCAAGGGTGTTTGCAACCATGCTTAATTTTTTCCTAGACCTATGTGTCTGAGGTGAAACCCTAGGTTGTGACTACTCAGGTCTAAATTGATCAACTTCTATAAAATCCTCCTAGACCATTCTAGGTGCTGCATCATGTAGAGATTTTACAACCAACAATTTAATTAGAAAATGGTGGGAAAAAAATTATCCCTACCTTTTTGAGTTTCTTCTACCATGATGGAGAGAAGGTTGTGCAAGACATTGGGCACATTCATCCTCCTCTCATGCCTCATATGACTCAACAGTTTGAAATTTACCGAATGCAGGTTTGACAGTCGACCCTCACACAAGTGATATATCTTATAATGTAGATGAATGCCTACTTCCATGGCTTGAGAAGAGAGATTCTCTTAGCACCCTATTTTCCAATAGTCATTGGAGGATCACCATGCATCATGAATATAGCCCTAGTTGTCCTGGTGTCTCTAGAAATAGGGTAAGGTTCTCCATCAGGTGGTAACCCTAAAACTTCTGCAATTCATTCCTCAGTTTCCATGACCTCCAACCCGTTTACTATGGCATTTCCATTTTAAAATGTGTCGGAAAACTCTAATGCAACACCTTCATCAAAACTATTCAGTTTCAGGAAATAGTCCAACTAGCCACAATTTCGAAATTCGGCCAAGCACTATGCATCTAGCAATAAAGCATCATGTACTGAGGGCTCATTTTGAATGATTTCACCTCCCATTGTCTATAATAAATCTGTTACTCTACAAAATTTCCTTTTGTAGTTGTTGTCTGTAAGAAAATTCCTTTTTTCTCACCTGCTAGCTGAATTGTCAATTGAATTTTCCTTTACTCTGCTTTTACCATTTACCATTTGCATTTCCAGATTATGAGAGGTTCAGTAATAGAAAGGAATGGTAATAAAAGGGAGTTATGACGAAAGTAAATGGAGGCGACAATTTAGTGTCACATCACATATGCGAGTTGCCTTTTATTTACAATTTTAAATCAGCTCAGTAAGATTTGCTGACGAAAGCAATCATGGATTGACATGTGGCAATATATTTGCATCTTTCTTACCCCTCCCCCCAACCTAAATTTGGACATATGTCCACACATGCAAGATGGCAATAGTGATTTGACATGGGGGTTATAAAAATTATGTGAATGTCCATACTAACGTACATTGATTAAATGAAACGCTCTAAAAGATAATTAAGAATGCAATTAATGCGCACATACCTGAATGTGTACAAACATGATTGTGTAGAGGATTCATTGCAATGATCATGGAGAAAGTATCATTCGCCTTTTTAAGAAATAATTGAACAATTAATGATGATGAAGTGGAATAGTGTGAGGTGGAATGAAGTGATGGAAGAGAGAGAAAGGTGGTACGGATGGACGGATGTGCAAATGGGTGAAGAAATGGACTTCTACAAAAGTAGAAGTCTTTATTATGGAAATTATGTACCTTAATTATCTAGAAGGAGGCAAACTAGGTCCATTGCCTTCTGTTGCAGAAACTGTTCTCGGGTGTTGCATGTTGGATGAAATACTACAGGAGTTCTTCTTTGGAAGCTGGAATGGTATACAATCAGAGATGATGCCCATTGACGAGTAATTTGAATATAAGAGGGTCAATGGTGGTGAGTTGCACAACTCCATTAGGAAAGACCTCAACAACTCCATATGGTCCTAGCCACCCTGTTTGCAATTTTCCTGCATTATCCTGATACCGTGAACCATAAAGTAATGCCTAGTCACCTGGCTAAAATTTCTTTTTTTTGATAAATTTGTCATGCCATTTGACTCGTTGGCTCTGCACAACTTTAGTATGGTGCAAGGATGTTTTCCTCATCTCATCTAATGTATTCAGCTACATGATTCTTTCTTTATGGGCCTTAAAAATTTCCATTCCCAACTCTACTGTAGTTTTGAGAGTCTTGTGCTTGAATGCGATGGGAATCATGGTTGTCTTCCCATACAATAGCTCAAATGGTGTGAAGCATGTAGTTGTCTTCTAGGTGATTCTGTAAGCCCAAACTGCTTCTGATAATCTGTTTGCCCAATCCTTTCTTTGAATATCCATTGTTTTGGTTAGGATGGCCTCAATTTCTTTGTTTGTCACCTCAACTTGTCCATTTTCCTAAGGGTGGTAAGGATTATACTTTTTGTGCCTTATGTTATATTCATTAACTAGTGTTGTAACAAGTGTTGAGGTAAATTGAGCTCCTTGATCAGTCACTATTTCTTTGGGCACTCCATAGCATGTGAAAAATTATTTACAAATAAATTATGTAACCTTTTTGTCTCTTGCATGTTTCATGGCTTTAACTTCTACCCACTTAGTTACATAATCAGTGCACTCCAAAATATAAGACTTACCCTTTGATGGGGGACCAATGGGTCCCAAGAAATCCAATCCCCACTTGTCAAAGGGAGTGACTACTAATTGGGGATAGAGTGGAATCTCATCTGATTGGTTGGTCTACCCATCTGTTAGCATCTATCACATTTATGTATATATCTTCTTGCATCTTTGTGGAATGTAGGCCAATAGTATCTTGTGTTCAAAATTTTCATTGTTGTCCTTTTGGATGCAAAATTTCCTCCACATGGTTCATCATGGCATGCATGTAGGATTTCATAGGTTTCATCTTCCCTCACACATCTTCGCATAACATGATTTGGTCCAGTATAAAACAAGCATCCAGCTATCCATGAAAAAGGGAAATATTTTTCAATTAACACTCTTCTTTCTTTTGGAGAGAAGTGAGGAGGAACTCTCCCTATCACAAGGTAATTAGCTATGTTAGCATACCAGGGTGTATGCACACTAATTAGGAATAGATTCTCATCAGGAAAGGAGTCATATATGGCTTGACTGTCTTCTGATGTGGTCAGCCTTGAAAGGAAATCTGCAATAACGTAGGCCTTCCTTGGTTTATCCATAATAGTTATGTAAAACTCTTGCATCAACAACAACCATCTAGCTAACCTTCTTGAGATCAGGTTATTCATGAGATATATAATGGCTACATGATCAGTGTGCACAATGATCTGGTAGCATGTTATATAGTGCCTGAATTTGTTTGGGGCATAGATCACTACTAGCATTTCTTTCTATGTTACTATGTAATTGAATTTAGCTCCCTGAAAGTTTTTGCTGAAAAAATAAATGGAATTCTCAATGGCTCCTTTTTGTGCTAGGACTACTCCTATGGCATAATCTGAGGCATCAGTATGGGTGTGAAAATAAATTTCCCAATTCAGTCCCTTAAGTACAGGAGCATGAGTTAGAGTTGTCTTTAAATCAGAAAATGTTTTATTACAAATTTTTGTCAAGTGGAACTTAGCATCTTTAGTTAGGAGACTATAGTGGTGCTTCTATTTTTCTAAAATATTTTATGAAACTCCTAACATCCTTTTGTTTTGCAGGTATAGGAAAATTATTAATTACCTCAATTTTGGCAGGATCAACTTGTGTTCTGTGGTGGGAAATGTAGTGGCCAAGAACTACACCTTACTACATCATCATGAAGCACTTCACACTATTTAAATATAGATTTTGGTCTTCACATCTCTGTAGAAATTTCTTCAAATTTTCCAATGCTTCATCAAAATCACCACCATAGGTGCTAAAATCATCCATATAGATTTCTATGCAGTCAAGGGAGATGTCTAAAAATATGTTGATGACTGCTCTCTGAAAATTTGGAGGTATGTTGCATAACCCAAAGGGAAGTACTGAATAGGAATATGTCCCCCATGGACATGTGAATGTTGTCTTCTTTTGGTCTTCTGGTGCAATTTGAATCTAATTGTAACCACTAAATCCATCAAGAAAAAAAAATTACTGCTTTCCTGCAAGAGAGTCTAGGACTTGATCTACAAAAGCCAAGGGAAAATGGTCCTTCTTAGAAGTAGCATTGAGCTCCCTATAGTCAACAAAAAATCACCATTTTACTCCCTTCTTGGGCACAATCACCAATGGAGACACCCATTGGCTATCTGAAATAGGATAGATAAATCCTACATCTAATAACTTTTACAGCTCTATTTTGACAATTTCTCTCAATCTAGGGTTGATTTTCCTTTGTGGTTGCCTTACAGGTGTACAATCATCTTTGATATATATCCTATGAGTTCATAGCTTTGGATCCAATCCCTTCATATCATGATAATCCCAGGAAAATGAATTTTGATGGGATTTCAACAAATTTTCCAATGTCAACTATTGTCCCTCACTTAATTTATTGTTGATGTTTAGATATCATCCTTCATACACCTGTACTTGTGTAAATAAATCTATCAAATTTGCTTCATTAATACATGGTACCTTGAGTTCAGGTGGCTGCATTGTGTGGAACATACCTATTGTTGCAAGAAGTTTTTCCGCTAGAAGAGTGGTTATAGGAAGTCTTTCTACAAAGATAGTGGTTGCAAGAAGAGTGGTTGCACGAAGTCTGTCTACTAGAAGAGTGGTTGCAGGAAGATCAAGCAGAAATGACAGAAGTGTTTTCACGAGGTCAAAAGAACAAGATGCATGAGTGGGTGATGTCTCTTCTATCTGAAAATGGTTTTGAATGACACTAGATAACACTTCATCTTGAAGTTGCAGAAAAGGACTTATCCCTAGCATCATGAGTTGCTCCACAGAGTTAACTTCTTCAGCCTCTTCACCAATATGTGTCCATACAAAATTATCCTCATCATGGGATGGCTGAGTAGGAGGATAAATAACAATATCTTTGGTGTTCTTGCCATAAAAAATGGTTGTCACCTGACCGACATCCAATATAAGTGTTTGCAATTGCTAACCATGGCCTACCAAGGATAATGGGATACCCACCTAGTGTAGCTTTGGGAGAAAGAACCATGAAGTCAGCTGGATACTCCCAAGAGTCTAGAATCACCACAATGTGTTCTACTATGTCATCAGGCTTGGCAATGGAACTATTAGTAAGTTACAGGATAGTAGGTGTGGATCTCATGCTTGCAATGTTTAGTGGTTGCAGGATGTCTTTAGTCATCAAATTGATTTTTGCACCCAATTCAATCAAAGCATTCTTTATGTTTATCCCATTTATAATAACTTCAACTACAAGACTACTTGGATCATTGTACTTGGGGATGGTTACTTTTTCAAGCATGATGCAAGCCAATTGGCCTACTACATGAACTGTAGTTGGGTCCTTCTTTTTCCTGCCTGGTTTCTTGAGGCACGCTTCTTTAATTTCCTTTCCATATATAGGAACATCTTTTATGGCCTAGAACATGGGTATCTGGACACATACATGCTTCAACTGGTCTAGAATATCAAAACTAGTTTCCTCCTTGTCTTCTTTTTGTTTGACAACTTCCAATCTCTGAAGGAATGGTGGTTCTTGTGTTGTTTGCTTGACTATAATGGGTTCAGGATTTTTAGGTGCACAAGGTTGAATGGGATCAGTCAAAGATTCTTCTTTCTCTTCCACAGGAAGCTTGGTGATAATGGGGGTGGAAGGAGCTGACAAGGTAGTTCCTCAATGCAGATGTATGTCACTTAAACTCATAACATATGCAGGAAATTGATTTGGATCAGAAAAATATGCAAGATGTTGTTGTGGTTTATTATCTAGGTTGGGTGTGGATTGGGTTGATAACTGAGTAGGTTTGGGTACATTTACACTTGTATTAGCAAGAGGAGGCATTATAGAAAGTTTTTTGGGTTGAGAATATGGTTGCATGTAGTTGGTTGTCTTGTTTGGCCATTGCTAGCCACCTCTCCATTGTGATGTTTGCTTCCAATTTCCTAGAGGTGGTTGCCAAGGTCCTTAAAATTGCTACCAATTCCCCTAAGGTTTCTACCACTGAGATGAGGAATTTTGAGGGTTACCCCAAGACTGTGGTGGATATCCTCCATATTTGGATGGATAGGGGAATTTATACTAGTTACCAGATGAATAAGAATTAAAATATGTCCTAGAAAAAGATAGTGGGTCCGATGGCATACCTTGTCTTGAAGCCCATGGCCTTTTCTATGCAACAAAGTAGAATTGGTCTTCCTTAGTCTGAATTGGTTTGAACTTAGGTGGATTTTTCTTATTTTCAATGTTAGATACCACCTTGCATCTGTGATCCTTCTTATTTTATCTACAATGAGGGCAATATTTTGTTAGCATTGCCTCTGCCTCCTCATGTTTCTTCTTAGCTTGAAGTGTATCAAGCTAGGTAGCTAGATTGTTGATTATATCCTTCTTAGAATTTTCCAAAAAATTAGTAATCTCCATCCTTGAGACTCCACTGGTGGATGACCTGCCCATAGAGGATTTGTAAGGTCTTCCTTTCTTTGAAGCTACCCTAGAATAGTTCTGGCATAACTTCTTGATATCCTCCCAAGGGACTTGAGTGATATCTCCTCCTGCCATCAGGTCTAGGGCATCAATGCAGATTTCACTAATTCCTCTTAGGAAAAACAAATTTTGTGATTCTTCACTGAGTGTATGCTGTGGAGATTTATGTAGACAAAATAAAAACCTTGAAATGAAATCCTCTAGGCTCTCATCTTCCTTTTTTTACATTCTGAAAATGTCACCTCCTCTTATGTCACTACCCCTACAATACTCCTTATATTTTTCAAGGAAATTTTTCTTCATATCTTTCCAAGTCGCCATAGTGTTTCTATCAAGGCCCATAAACCATCTTAATGCATCTTCTTTCAAAGTGGTAGGAAATAGCTTAAGTTTGTGGGAATCAGTGGTATAGTCATAACTTCTACAAAGTATATCAAACTCAAACAAGAATGTATCAAGATCTTCTGTGAAAAGTCCATAGAACTTAGGAAGTACTAAAGGAGGGATATTCTTGAGGTTATCTACCTCATTCTGTTGAGAAATGGGAAAAGGAAAAGCTGGTTGGTTTTTCCTATTAGGCCTATTTCCATTTTCATCAACCATGTTTTCTTGATGAAGTTCCAAAATAGAGAGTTCTTCAATTGGATTTTGGTCTTCAAGGGAAACTTCAAAACTAGTCAAGTCGAGGAATATATCAACAAATCGGTGTGGCTCTTCTTCTTCTCCATTTCTGGGTAGACTTGGAAGGTCTACTAGCTGAAATGGCTCTGGATTATTAGAAAGGAATCTCCCATAATCATCTCTTCTTCTTCTATGCATGCAGTATCAACTCTGTATTAGTCAACTCACACAAAGAATGGGTGGGAGAAAATAGTGGATCATAACTTCTGACACTAAGAGAAAATTCCAGAAATACTTTAGTAGAAAAAATATCAGTGACTCCAAAGGACTCCCTAGTTTGACACCATCCCCGACAATGGTGCCAAAAATGTCGGCCTCCTACAATGATTTCAATAACTAAGCCTTTACAGCCATTATTCAGATATTGGACATCTAACCTGAATAGTCATTTTAACCATCATGAAGGTGCACTTAAATTGTCAACCTAGGGATGTGAACTTGAAATGGGTTAGCACAATATGTGTGCTAGGAAATTCAAAGTAGTCATCTTCATTCTACAACTAAGAGGGACTTACTACTAAAAGTAAATTGCATGGAAAGAAATAAAGTAAATTTTGAACACTACTCAACAATTAAAGTTAAACTGAACATGCATGACAAAAATTAAAATCTAAGCAACAAACAGGAAACTACTATGCCTGCTTTAGCTGTAGGAATAGTCACATAATCAAATTCTATTGGTTGCAGGAACAGTCAGTGCCAAATTCTTAACTAAGTACTAAAAAGAATATAATACTAATCTAACTAAACTAAAGGAACGGATTACTCACCAAGTGGGCCCCCTTGGATGAGTATCCTCTAAAACTAATGCAAACTTAGATACTCAACTCAGAATTTCATTTTCATTCATTGGAAAGTGTAAATACAAAAGAGTGTCTCTGATTATCAGATTGTACAATAGCTTGGTGATAAAATCCTAAAGAAGGAGGATCCGAACCTTATTTATCAACTAAACAAGGCAATAAACTCCCACTAACTGAGAGGATTCCATTTAGGGAAAGTAGAGAAGAGAGTGGAAGAGAGGTTACACATGCAGGGGAATTCATTTAGACATGCATGTCCACACATGGACTCAACCACTACAGTAACGCCTGCATTTCTCAATGTCATTAAAGATTGACATAAGGCGGTTACATGCGACTGGCATGGGAATCTCCTGTTGTCGTCCTCAGTTGAGCTTCGCATGTTTCCTCTGTGTGACCAGCTAGCGGCTGCATTTCTTAACTTAGCATTCTCAATCATGTATGCATAGAAATTTCAATATGCATAACAATTGCATAGCTATAACCACCTTAAATAACATTCATTAACCACATGCAAGATTAATTTAGATAGTCCACATAATAGGTTAATATCATTAAAATTGGTAGAAATGGAATTAAGCCCAAATATCTTATGGTTTGAGAGAAACTATATAAAATTATTAGCATGTAATATAAAATTCAATGGTAACTTCTGAAAATAAACTATAGATTCTACCCATAACTAGACCAAAAACTAGATTCATCATTGGTATCAACCTCCACTCATGGGGCACGAGTTTCTTCTAGGGGGGTTGTATGGTGTAGGAGAACCTGCACCCTTAATGCCTAATTTGATTTGGTAAAATGTGACAATGTGTTGATAGATTTTCCTAAGAGTATAAGGTCATATGGGATGTCAATTAGGTTATATGGATCATTAAAATGTATTGGGAAAACATTTTTTGGGTCAAGATATGCAAAATTGTCAAATGTTGCCTAATATGCAAAAATGATGTAAATGAAGGATTTTTGGTGTCTAGGCTTAGGATATAGTTTAATAAGGTCTTGTGGATAATTTTATATGTATTTGAGTCCATTTTAATGGTCTTTTGGTGGTTTGGGGGTTAAATTTTCAAAATAGCTAAAGTTTCCAAAATTGTCAAAAGGTGTAATGCAATAAATGCAACTTTTGAGAATCCCAACAGTTAGTTGGATTTTAAAGGGAATTTGGTTGGTTCTAGAGGTAGTTTGAAGTTGGAACAATTATAAATTTATGTAATCCTTCATGAAAAAGGGTTGTTTATTTTATTGGGAAGAAGATTTAATAAGAAAACCCCTTATTTTCTAAGAAAATTTTGTGTTTGTGTAGTGTTTTCATGTATTTTCTTACTGGTATGGTTATGTACTATAACCTAGCTTCTTGAAGGCCTGTGAATATTGCAATAGGAAGAGATACATGTGTAAAAAAAAAAATTTATTGTTTAAAATAAAATTTGGTGTAAGTTTGATCTAATTCCCTGCCTCCGGGTGTTTTGCCTTGTCAAGGGTTTTGAGGCCTTAAAAGATGAATTGAGCCCATTCCATGAATTTTTTCCACTATATCTAAGTGGAATGGGCATGATAAGTTAGTTTTAGGAAGGTAGAGCCTAGGATTTTAGTTTCTATGAAGAGTTTTGGGGGGAAAGAAGTGACTGTCTTGAAGGAAGGGTGTGAGTTTGGGTAAGTGAATGATGGGAAAGTGAGAGAGATGAGGGAAACCTTGTGTGTAAATATCAAGTGAGAGTCTTTTGAGTTTGTGCAGACTATATGCAGTGTTTGAGAAATTTAGATAATTGTGAGAGTGTGTGAACCATTAGAATCAATAAACCCTACTCTTTATGCTTATGAAATGAGGGTTTTGTGGGACAACAGATAGATGAAGGGATATGCTCCTGAAAGTAGGTGAATTAGGCCATTGGATACCTATTATTAAGGTCTAGGTAGTCATATTTGTCTGGTTATAAGATTGAGGGGTACTTACCTTGAAAAATTAACCTATTTAGGCCTAGTGAGACAAAAATGGATGTATTGGTTCATGGATTTCTTCCAAAGAAACCTAACTTGGTTTTTGGATATGTTGGAAAAATTGCAAAAGGGTATCTAGAACAGTTGACAAAGTTTTGGTAGGGTTTGTGGGGAAAAAGATATGTCAGACAGTCCTATGGGGAAAGACTGCTATATTAAAGAGGAATGTGGTAGGATTGTATCAAGTTTGGGTTCTTAGGGATGTGTGAATGTTCAAGTTGTGTTAGTAAGGGGAAATTAATCTTGTTAGATGCCTCTTTGAAGGTTTGTGAAACACTAATTCAATTTTGAGCAAGTTGGAGTCGGTTGGTGACTTGGTATTGAAGAGACAATTGTGGGTTTGAGTGCTTTTAGTTTTGGTTGTAGTCATAGATTTAGGAAAATTTTAGTTCTTAGGAATCACACTCTTTGCTATAATCCTAATAGCTAAGTTTGATTATTATCAAGAATGAATTTTTTGAAAGTTTTCAAATTTGACTCTGTAAATATTTTTCATCAATATTTACGATCATATTCTATGATTTATTATAGAATAAATCAGTCTAATTTTTTCCCTCTCTAACTTCATTCCAATGATAAATCATAAAATATGATCTGAAACATTGATAAACAAAATGTTTGAAGTGCATAAATCATACTTCAGGTGTTTTGTCTATGTGAAGTATGACTACATGCACCTAGAACACAAGAAAATCTTACATTGTTAGGATGTGTTCCAGAGTGCTTCATTGATTCAAAGACTTTGAGATATTCCTTTAAAAATCCATTTTATGCACATTCTACAATCATATCATCTCATTCCATGAGATGACATCTCTTTGAGGCATTTTGTCAAACAATTCAGGTGTTTTGTCTATGATTCCACATCTTGCATATATGTCTACCAGAGCATATCCAACTATATCATCTGACAAAAATCCCCCTACCATTATGCTTTGGTTTATAATCATAGCTCGTTCTAAAGCTCCCATTTTTGCATAGGTGGGGAGGACTCTGGCAACGAATTTGGAATTATACCTGCCAATTGCATTTGTTTGAAAGTTTCTAAATCCTTTTCAACAAATAAATTTTCTGCAAAGCTTGCAATGATTGCATTGCATGAGATGACATCTCTTTGAGGCATTCTGTCAAACAATTCACGTGCCTTGTCTGTGCTTCCACATTTTGCATGAATATCTACCAGAGCATAAAGGATAGAGGAATTTTTTCAAATGTTGTAGTTGCAACTTCTCTAGTAAACATGCATGCAAAATGTGGAACCATAGACAAGGCACATAAAATATTTGACGGAGTCCCTCAATGAAATGCAATCTCATGGAATAAAATAATTGCAGGATATACACAAAATAGATAGGTTGAAAAGGCTTTAGAAATGTTGTAAAGCCAAATTCCACAACTATTTCTAGCATCCTCCTTGCCTATTCCAAAATGAGAGCTTTGGAACAAGTTATGAGCATCCATCAAAGCATAAATGATAGGGGAATTTTTTCAAATGTAGTAGTTACAATTTCCCTCATAGACACACGTGCAGAAAATGGAAGCATGCAAAAGGAAAGTGAATTGTTTAACAAAATCCCTCAAAGAAATGTGGTCTCATGGAATTCAATGATTGTTGGGTGTAGGCAATAGTGGACTTGGAAATAGAGAATACTATTGTTTTCACTACTTAAGAGACTACTAATTAAAAGTGGATTGGAGTCTAGTATGTTTTTTGGTAGTGCCCTTTTTTATCTGTATTCCACATTTGGAAGTACAAAATATGCAAAACAAGTGTTTGACAATATGCTAGAAAGAAATCTTGTGTCTTGCCATCTGGCAGGGACTATAGTTGCAACACAAATCTTGTTGTAGATTCATTTTCTCAAGAATACTTTCACAAGAGAAGAATGTAGGAGCATAGCCAAGGTATAGGACCTGTTTCATAGAATGCCTCTAAAAAATGTGTCATTGTGAACTCCAATGATTGCAAAATTATATGCACAATGGTTTTGTTTAAAAGGCTTTAAGAATTTTCAAGCAAATGCAATTGCCAGGTGTAAAGAAAAATAACACAACCTTTGGAAATGTAAGATTGATGCATTGAAACATAAAAACCAATGATCTAGTTACTTTATAGGTTCCATAGATCTTGCCAGTCTCAGAAGATGGTGAAATTTTAGATCATTATCTTTACCTTATAATTCTTAAAGTGAAGTACTATTCGTATCTAAATGTCTTAACTTTTAAATTATGTTTGGAGGTAGTGATGTAGCTGAAGAAAGATATTTTAAACCTTAGGTCTTTGCCTCCCTTTGGTTGTGCCTACAATCTTGTCCTTTGATAGGGTTATCCCTATGGCCTAGTCCTCCTTATTTGAATTTTAAATCTCTTTCTTCCCAAGCTGAACTTTCTCAAAATGTGATTATTATGTCACCACCCTATTGCTAAAGGTCTCAAGTTGTGTATTTAATATTTAGGACTCATATTAAGGAGAAAATCCTAGGTCACTTAGGATCATCAATTTTTAGAGAAATCAACAAACCATTTACAAAACTATGCAATTGCATCAGTCTCAGTGTCAGTTACAACAATTGCATCAACATTTGCATTTTTATTAGCATGTTTTTAATCTTTGTACCTCAACCATGGTACTTGACTGATATCAAGTAAGTCAAAGGTCTTCCCTATGTCATTCCAGTAGGGGGGTGATTTTTTCAATCAAATTAGTTTGTGTGATTAAATGAATAAGGATATGGCTTTATTATATACAAACGTAGTTACCAAAAATTGGGGTATGGGGATAGGTACATTGTCCACATTCCTATAATGGAGTTTCCTGGCAATGATGAAGAATCCTAAACCCTGATCTTAGTTAAGTTCCTTAAATTTAATTTTGAAATAGAAAAACAAAGGTTGAAACTAAACAAAAAGTGAATGATAGTTTATTTATTTATTTAAATGAAACGTGAACAGGATCCCTAATCTCTAATATAAATTGGGTGCCTTGAATTTTAGGCAGTGATAGACAGAAAGGTTTGATATAATAAGTCACTATAATCAAACATACAGACCAAACATCTCTCACTGTGGGATACTATATCTTAATTTATATTAAAATTTATCAAACTTGTCCAAGAAATTGGTGGGTAGAGATAAGGACAGAGCTCATTAGAGTGTGGATCTATTTAAAATGTTTCACTGGAAAAAAGAAACACATACAAACAACATAGTTGAATGATTAAGGGGCACAGTTATGCATAAGCCATATTAAGAAATGTCATCCAAGTTTAGCCAATGTTGCTTTACAAGAAATCTATAGAACCATATTTAATTTGTGACCCAAGTTTAAAACCTAAGAGTGGGTAGAGATGGAATGAGGTCTAACTCATAGGTGAACTTAATCATATGAATAGAACCCTAGAGAGGAGGTGATGACCCAAAGGACAACCATAAGAAGCATCTTCGAAAGAGAAAAAAAGAGCTACCCATAATGTCGTTCAAGATGTCATGATAAAAAATATAGCCATAAAATTGGGTTTTTAATTTTAGAGTAATTTAAATTAAGAATCTTTGATTCCAACCTAACTAGAATTTTAATCCTTTTTTGAATTGGGTATCTTAAAATTGTTGGCATGAAATAGATAGATAAATTAAGAAACAAACTAAAAATGAAAAAGGATACCTACCAACACAATTCTTGAAAATCTCCTAGGTTTTCTCGCATTTCTTGACAAATTTGCTAGGATCCACTTCCTAGCTCCACTTTTAATCTACTTTTAATAACAAGTCCATGAACCAACACAATTTTCTTAAACCCTAATAACTACACCCATAAACATTTGCTTCAATCTATTCACAATAAATGAAATTTGAAAATATCAAGCTTTAAGGGCTTACTTAGATTCCTGAATTCGAAAAAGGAAAACCTTGAACCCTTGGTGAATCCTTATTTTCAGACTGCAGCTCGTCACCAAATTGGAGAAGTGAAAGGTCAATACTAGTGAGGAAGAGTTTGGAGGAGCACGAACCAATAGTGGCGGGAGAAGCAACAAAATATGGCGATTAAAAGCCACTAAAAAAATGGAAAAAAATGATGAACGACTAAGATTCGTTTCTTTTTCTTTTATTGTTTAAATTCTTTATCTCCTTTTAATTAAATGAGCTCATTTTAATACAATTATAATTTACTTGAATAATTATAATTGCAAAACAATTTATAATGATACTTGAATAATTAAAAATAAACTAATTTAATTTTCAATATTAATTTTGATCAATTCTCTTATTTATTTTTAATTTCAATTGTCTCTTACTTATTTTTCTATATATATATATATATATATATATATATATGAGACATTTTAATTTAAATATAAATATGAGACACTTTATCATTATATTTGAATATTTAAAATGAGCTAATTTAATTTCCAAAATTAAATTTGATCAATTTTATTTTATTTTGAATTTAATTTAAATTGTTTCATACTTAAAAGGGAATTTTAATTTTTTTCTCATTGGTATTCTCTTATTATTTTAATTTTCAATAGCCTTTTGATTAAATTTTTTTATTTTTCTTTATGTATTCTTCTCTATTTGTAGTGTACCCTTTTAATTGAATGTCTTTTGGTCCAAGTGGTCTATTGGTTATCTATTATTGTCCTTGCTATATGTGCCACCTCTCTCCCTCATCCCTTCTCTTGGCCTTTTTTAGCCAATTCTTGGTTTGCAACTTATCATTTTTCTCCTTGAGCTCTCATCTATCCTGATGATGGATTACAGAGAGTGAGCTGAAACGTTGATGCAAAAATTCTTACACAATCAAATCCAAAAATCATCTAGCAATAATCTATATGGATTGTGGAAACTTGTGATCATTCAGATTTGTTTAGTCATAAAAAAATAATATAATAAGTATAATATAAAATATAATTAATATATTATATATATTTAATATAATATTAATAAGATTAAATTATATATAATATAATTATATTTATTATTATATTTAATAGTATATATAGGTTATATTATTATTATATATTATATTCTATAATAAAAGTTAAAAGTTAAAGAATGTAAATGTTAATTTTTTTTATAAAATATGTGAAGGCCTTAAGACTACATTGAGAGGCAATTCCTTCCACACAATAGGTATTTTTGGTGCACCAATCAACCTACGTGGCCAAATGGTCTGCTTAGGTAGGGGTCCCACAAGGAGGGCTTAATTAGCTCTATGGATTATAATCAAATTCGAAAGAATTAAAATAGAGTAATAGTCATTTATTTAGTCATTAATTTAGCCATATATTTATTCATTTATTTAGTCATTTTTATTTGTCTGATATTAGTCATTTTTTTTTATCTGATATTTAGTCATTTAGTTGTGATTTTACCCAATTACCAAATTAGTCACTTATAAATGACCAAATTAGTCATTTATTTTCAAAATACTACTAGTGTTAGTCACGTGACTACAATTTTTAGTCATGTGACTAAAATTTTTAGTCACATAGTCATTTATTTTCCAAATTCTACTAGTGGCAACACAAATGGTTAGTAATTTCAATGGACTTCGTAGTAGGTTTGCACAAAACTCGTATTAAGCATGATAGCATCCTAGTGGTGGTTGGTCAGTTGACCAAGGTGGCACATTTTATACCTAGAAATGTTAAGGATGATTCCCAAACCATAGAAAGAAAACTTCTTAAAGAGGTTGTTATATTGCGTGGGGTTTTAGAAGTAATCATCTCAGATAGAGATGAATTATTCACCTCTTGATTTTGAACTACCTTAATGAAAGACTTGGGGACTCAACTCAACTTCAGCACCACCTACCACCTAGAAAAAAATGGCCAAACTGAGAGATTCAACCAAGCTATGGAAGATATGTTGTGAATGTACGTAATGGATCAACCCACTAAGTGGGAAGAATACCTTCCATTGATGGAATTTTCTTATAATAACACCTACCAAGATTCCATCTGAATGGCGCCTTATGAAGCACTTTATGGAAGGAAGTGCAGAACACCAATTGGATGGGATGGATTGGACAATAGAGTCCACATCGGACCCGAGATACTTCAAAAACATGACCGCCAGGTAAAGGTTATCAAGGAAAGATTAAAAGAGTCCTCAGATCGCCAAAAGAGCTATGGAGATGCAAGGAGAACCCCAAGAGAATTTGAAATAGGGGATAAAGTATTCCTAAGTGTTAAACCTCAAAAGAGTTCAATAATTTTTGGCAAGGTAGCCAAGTTGTCCCCTTGATTCATTGGACTGTTTGACATTATAGAGAAAATTAGTCATGTGGCTTATCGACTAGCTCTTCCCCCATCTCTCTCTCGCATACATAATGTGTTTCATGTGTCCTTGCTGAAGAATTATGTACCTGACCCAACCCATGTAATTGATTGGCATTCCTTACAGGTAGAAGAAGCTGGAGAAATTTGTCTAAGTCCACTCGCAATTGTGGATAGGCACAATATCACACTGCACAACCGCACCATACAATAGGCTAAGGTCCTTTGGGACCAATATGGGGATCGTGGAGCCACTTGGGAAGATGAAGAAATTATCAAACAAGAACACCCCCACCTCTTTAACTAAGTCGAGACAACTTAGCCTAAGGGGGGAGGAATGTCACATCCTCTATAAACACTAGACTTTATTTTGTGTTAAACGCCTCTCATCCCTATGTAATTTGGACGAAGGCGAAACTTTGAACTTATAACTATGTTTGACCCCTTATTTTGGATGACCCTAAGAACTTAAATATTAATATAGTAGACTTAAACACTTTAAATGTTCATTTGGGACAATTATTAAATAATTGATATTTATGAATTTAATGATGTTATTTGATTTTGGGCCTAGATATATCTATTTGTTTATTGGACTAACCAAGTACTAATGATTTTGTGATAATGTGGATGAGTTTTGTAGGTGCTCGGGGTGCAACAAAATGTGGACCTAGCAACTTATTCTGGGAAAGACCCTTAAACTTAGTAACTTAGCTTGATTAGTGGGAATTCAAGTCATATAGTCCACCCTTAAGAGTCCATCTACCACTAATAGTAAGGCTTGATTTGTATGTGTTTATTTTCTTCATCAATAGGTTAAATAATCCTTTATTCCCTTGAAAACATTTTAAAATTTAGCTATTAGGTGTACTAGGGGAAATCAATCAATAAATAAATAAAATAATATTGGACAATTTAAACCCATAACTCGCTATTTGAAAATAAAATAAACCAAATAAAATATAAGATAAAAATTTACAAGAAATTCAAAATTAAAAATAAAATAAAGCAAGGAAAATAAGAACCAAGGAAAAGAGCAAGAAAATAATAAATAATGGAACCAAACATTAGAAAAAATAGAAAAATAAAATAAAATAAAGAGAGGAGTCATGGGTTTTTGAGGGAGGGCAAGTATTTCATTTTGCATGCCACATACAAGCTTCATTTATGAGGAGAGGGGCGCAAGATGGAGAGGGATCCATGTCATTAAAACAACATGGAATCCATGCTCGTACAAGACTCTAGAGTCAAAGAATGTGCAAAACAAAATCAAGGCCCCAACTGCTTTAAAAAACCCCACAAATCTCTCTTGTAATACTATAACTGTAGAAGTGAAAAGAGAGCCATGAGAGTCAAAGAGAGGAGAAAATGTGGGAGAAATGGTGGAGTGAAGGAGATTAGTGCACCCATTTTAGCAAGGACACCCTCACAAGTTTCATTTCTACTTGTTAAAACTGTTAAAACTTTGTGTATATGATCATTTACATCCATTTTTGTTGGCAGACATTTAGGGCTCAAAAGAAAATAATAATAGGGGTTGGTTAATGGCTGGGATTTTCTTGATATTTTAATGCTTACATATCGCTACTCAATGATTTTCTTCATTTTATGTTGCTCATTTTTTCTATGCTTAGAACGATATTGCTGGCGAAAAATTTCACTTCTCCTTCCATTATTTAAACTCCATTTAAGTTTTGGGCTAGCAAAAATATAAACTATGTGTATATATATGGGACTAGGGTTGCATAGATGAAAATAAGAACATTAAAAACATAAGAAAAATAAATCCAAATACTCAGCCAACTGTTGCGTAAGAAATCTCTTACTTGAAGTATAAATAAAGCTCTATGAAGGCATGAATGCCTAAACCTAATTGCTTTTGGTAGAAATCATAGTCTTACCTTATTGTTTCCAATTGCACCCTTGAGAATAAAGAGGATCACCATTTTATGGTTTTCTTTATTTTACAAATTGGAATTTTTACCCAATGGGGACCTGGATTTAATTGAAATAGTCTCATTACAGTCCTATTACTCTAGTTACAACAGAAAAATATATTTTCCATTGGCTACCTTATGTCACCAAATAGCAATAGATTTGTTAAAGTAATTAACAACATAAAAATGCCTTCATTTAAGACCCGAGTTGTAATAATTAATCTATTGTTCAATTTGATTTGGTAATTTTGAACTATAATGTTGCTAAAACAAGAGAGAGAGGTAGAGAACTTCACATCAAACTTAATCCTTAGCAAGATAAAAAAAACAAATTTGCTCTCATGGTTGGGTTTTTACATGAAGTTCGAGAATAGTGGATCGGAAGGTTGTCTTATGCCTTGTCAAAGGAAGGTAAGTGGTAAGTGGTAAGAGTGAACCCCAACATCTAATGGCTTAAATGATTATTCAAAGTTTCAGTGAGATGAAAAGCAATTTGTGTCTTAAGCTAAAGCGGTAGATGGTAAAGGATATGGTCAAAGGTCAAACCTCAGTAGATGTAAAAGGCTTTAGACTTATGCGTTTGGGCATGAATATTAATTACTTCATAGCACTTCATGTAAAAGGTAAGAGGTATTAGCGACTTCCGACCCTTGAAGGAAAGGAAACATAAAGTCGGCCAAACGGAAGAAGTTCTTACAATGAAGATGAGTGATGTTGATTTAAAGGAAGAATAATCAAATTGCTATGTTTTAAAGGTAATTTTTTTTTAATGAGTACCATCAGATCATGGTGGCAAGCTGAAGATAAAGGTTTTTTATTCAAAATGCGAAAAATGATTATTTTCAGAGGTCAAAATTTGATGGGTAGTTACAAAAGGGAAGTTGATTCAAGTATTTTCTTGAAAAATCATTTAGGTTGATGGTTGTAATGCAGTTAGGGTTTGAGTAATGGTGAAATGGTTATTGTTCCAATCAAGATGTGTGCATGGGTGAGTTTTGAATATAGTATCCTATCATTGCATGTGTATTGTATAGGTATCAATGAAGTATTATTCACATATATGTAGTTTGTTAAATTGAATACTTGTTCAAGGGTGTTATAGGATATTGTGATATATGAAAATCTATCAAAATGATGAAGATTGAGTATGAGTAGAGAGAAGTTGAGTAAAAATAAAGCAGAATAGTTTAATGATTTGAAAAGGTGCATCATCAGGTTGATGAAGAACTAGTATCAACACATATGAACTAGTAATGTTGTAGAGGTTGATGCCTCAAAAAGGTTGAGTTTGTTCTCGATTAGGTGTGTAGTGTACCAAGAGTTTGGTGCCTCAAAATATTGTACTGGGTGTAAATGTACCTATAAGTGGGTGCTTACAAAACATATGTAAAATCTTTTATTGTGGGGTTGGATTTGAGCAGTAGACTCAAGAAACTTTTCTCACCATGAGATTTTCCCTTCTAGGGTTTTCCACATATATCTAGTGTCTTTATGTGTGATGTTTTTATGGAATCTTAAATCTTGTTTGTTGGTTGAACTTGATAAAAAAATGTATACACCGATTCAACCCACCTCTCAATGTATTGGTGTTCTTTCAACAACCAATCCCTCCAAGTAACCAACCATTGAAAATGAAAAATTCATAGGTTATTTATGAGATCTGATTGAGATTTAAAAAAAAACCAACATGATGTTTTGGATTTCATGTTTAGTTAAATTATTAGTGGTAATTAATATTTTAAAATAGACTATATTGATTCACCCCCTCCTCTTAATATATTTTGTGCCCTCCAAAAATTTCCATTTGTGATTTCCATTCATGATAGTTATATAGAGTTAGAAGTAAAACTTTAGGAAAATAACTGATAAAATCAAAAATTACAATAGAGGAACAAAAAATTACACCTCAAAATACAAACAAATAACCCCTTTATGCCAAAGAAAATTCTACTCTTTTTGCAAATTTACAAGGTATGCCAAAGTACAAATCTCGATTCAAACTAAAATTTTAAAATTTTGGCAAAAAAACTACAAAAGGTGTGTGTATAGAATTGAATGTCTCTTGAATACCTTTTATATGCCACAATAATTGGGAAAAACATAGTCCAAAGAAAAAAATTATGAGTTTGGAGGCTAAAAATCAAGATCCGACTTTTTAAAATTCTAAAAAATTAAATAGAAAAATTATGAAAAATCACTTGCACCACTAGAAAATTCACAAATCCAACATTTGAGCAATATTTCATTTTCAAAATTTGGCCTCCTAGATCAATAGTTATTGAAAAATTTAAAAAAAAAAACATTAGTTTAGGGCCTAGGGAATGAAAATTGGGCTCCTTGGTGCTAAAACCTGGTCACTTCATTCAATTGCCTACTAGAGAAAATAAAAACTAACTCTCATCACATGGGTGACCATGATGTGGTGCTCTTTTGTGGTGACAACTCCATGTGCCACTAAAGTCATGGATGGATATTTAAGTGCCCCGCTACACATGTGACCCTAAGGCTCCAAAGGCTTTGACTAAGTGGATAACCATGATGGCTCAGAATAAAATCCATTGGGGATTAATATTTAAAACAGAAAAAAATAATATTAAAAATAATGAACTAAAAAATGTTGTTTCGTACTGCTATGATAATACAGTACCAATACATTGATGTGACTTTCGAATGACATAGAGATTGCTTAATAATGATGCCAACATCAAATAGGAACATGTCAAGTACAATGGAGGAATATTCCCAATGACTAGCTAACTGTGACTACATACTAATAGTTGTATGGTACATATCTATATTGTATGGATTTCGTATGATGATGAACAATAAAAACATGTGATGCCCCCAATAAAAAAGTATCCTTTTTGATGATTTTACAGTCAATATTTAGGTTTTGAAGCCTTTTAGACACGATGGTAGGGTCATATATGGCTAAAAGTGCTCCAAAAATTTAGGTACCTCTTAGATTTGGAAACTTTAACCCTACTTGAAACCCTTGTAGATCTAACAAAACATAAAAAAATCTAATAAAATGAAAGGAAAAACTAACCTTTTTTTTTATGCCCTAGATTCAACTATGAGGTCTTTAAAACCCCAAAATTCACCTAGAAAAATATTCAAGCCAAGATGAATTCCTTGAATATGGGAAGTATTATACAACACTAGAGCTCTAATACCTTCTAGGAGTTAATGGTGACTCCCAACACCCCTAGGAATAGTTTCTAGACAAAAATATCTTCCACGAGAGAGAAAATGGAATGAATAGCTTGCTATAATTATGGGTGCAAGATTGATACAAATGTACATGAGAGGACTTACTTATAAATGCAAGGTGAGTGATAGGATTAGCCAAGATTTTGACATGTGTCTTAATCCTATGTTATGAGATAAATATTAAATGACCTAGGTAACTAATATTAAATAAAAGTAAAAAATATAGGATATGATAAGATCTTCTCTAGACAACTAAACTTCTAGAGAGACACGTAGTACCTAAGTAAACTTAACATGTGAATAAGCCCCCCTTACTAGGAATTAGCTAGGTACAAGACATTTATTCATACCAAAACTAGTTTGGGAGGACTCACGGAATGGTTACCCTTACCTGAGCCCTAGAAAACCTAGCAAAAACTAAAAGTATTCTTCAACAAACTTGGGGTTTCAAAGTTAAAGATTACCTAAGTCCTCTCCAAAATGATATACTACACAAGTCCAAATGGAAAAATCTACAAGATTATCCTATCCCCTAGATCAAATAAATTTACTAGAATCTATTCTTCACAATAGGAAAGTGTTCCTCTCTTCAAATTATGATCAATGTATATGGTTTCCTTCTAGATCTAGTCTCTACTTAGCCCAAAAAGGGTATTTTTTTTGTAACATATTAGTCCTCAAATATTGATTTTCCTCACAAGTTATACTGGAGGAAATCAGTACTTCCTAAGGCTAGAGCCTTTTCATGGCTTTCCCTAAAAATAAAATCCTCACTAGCTCAAGGTTGGAAAAGTTGGGAATTCCTACCAACTATAATTGTGTACTATGTGGGGCTAAACTTGAAGAAGTAAATTATCTCCTACTAAATTTCCCATTTGCACACAATTTTTGATGTTGGTTAATTAAAAATAAATAAACTAGAAAATCCCTTTTCCAAATAACATACTAGACTTGCTATGAAACTGGTCCTCCCTATACACATAATCAACTTACTCTTCTATTTGTCAAGTGGCTTGTTTCATCATTATTTGGAACATCTAGTTAGAGAGGAACATGTAGATATTTAGACAATAGTCTAGAAATTTTTAAGAGGTAATATTCAAAATAGAAAAATCTATTTCTGAATTTATAATGCAAATGGTTTTAAAAATAAATAACATGTCATCCACCTCCTATGATTCTTTAATTCGATAATTGACCATATCTAACCACACATAAACCTATTTAAGAAAACTAAAGTCATCAATAGAGCACATATCTATTGGATAACTCTTCATAGGAACTTATTGAAGCTAAAATTTGATGGAGTCTCAAGAGGAAATCTAAAAAAATTAAGGATTGGTTGTATTACTAGAGATACTAAGGGATTCTATAGGTGATGATAGTTAAACTAGAAAATGGTACAAATAATGTAATTATGGTCCATGATTTTTTATGTGGCCTAAACATGGCCCTCAAAATAAAAACAAAATAATCATAATTGAAGGACATCCTCAAATCATTATTAATTCCTTAAAAAGGATAATTTCATGCAATTGGCACATTATGAATTTTTAAAATGTGTTTTGGGAGCTATTGGATTAGGCTTAATATTTTGAAATCATGCACTAATATAGATAAGGTAATCAAAATGTAGATGGCCTTGAAAAATTTGAATGTAATCAATCAAATATGGTAGTGAAAGTTGGTAACACTAATATCCATCTTTTCTACAATATTTGGGAAATCATACTACAAAAACATCTGTGTAATTCTCCACATTCATCAAGGGTATTTACTTGTATAACATCTTGTGTGCTAGTTGAATTTAGGATATCATGATTTCATAGAAGATAAGGTACCACATATGCAAACCAAATATGTCAATTCCTATCGACTGAATTGTGATCAGGGAATATTGAGCATTCATTCTTAGTAATAATTAAATGTATACATTGAGTTTCATAAAATATTTTTTTAAGGATAGGATAATTAATCCCAAGTGTTTCAATCATCATTAAAGCTAGGAATCGCCTAATTTTCATTCATACAAGTAGCCAAAGTTATGAAAATTCATATGAACAAGTGCATTTTTTTCCATCCACAAATGGGAGTTTCTAATGTATGGTGGTTTTGACTTTGATGAGATGGAAAAAGTATTTAAAATAAAAAAGTTAAAAAAAGATATAATGCATTAGGTAATCAATTAGAACCTTGTTTCAAAATTCCCTCAAATTCTCTACCCACCATAAGTAATTTATACTTTTGTCTCTAATACAAAGGACCTCATACAAGATGAAGACAAGGTTAAGATTTTGGTATTTAATTGCATGATACCTAAGAAAAAAGTGCAACAATTCATTTGTGTTGTTCACTTTGCAAAAATCTTTTAAAGATTTTGTGCATCTTGTTAGTCATTGTAGATTTTGTCAATAGTCGAGTGTCTAGGATTAGTTTGGTTTTGGGTGAGGTTCCCCTCATCATTTGAAGAGAGATTGTACCTCACATATTATTATAATTTGAGTGTCTTACAAAAGAACAAACAAAATTCTAATAAACTATCAAGTTCACAAATCAATAAAACATGTTAGGTCAGCTCACAATAATTAGTGAAGTGGTAAATATGGCGTAATTTAAAGTTTTAAAATTTTAGGGATTAGATCCACAAAAACGAAAATGACTTAGGTCAAATTTGCAATCACATATCTAATCCAAAATGATGAAAGCAAAGCTTAAAAATAAAGAATCCAAATCTTAAAATTATTAGTAACAAAGATTCAAATATATGATATCATAAACCTAATTTATGCAAAAATATGTCACTTTTGAACTAACTATTGCATTTAGGATGCTTTCATTAAAATAGACCCAAAACATTAAAAAAAGAAAGACATGAGTTTACAATTTATACCATCACAATTATTAATAATAATATATATTGTTAATTAATACTTCTATCCTCGAGGCTATTCCTTCAGTGGTATCTCGTAATGACAATGACATCTTAATGGCCCCATTTTCTCTTGATGAGGTCAAAGCTATTATTTTGTATATGTCTCCTAAGAAATCCCTAGGTCCAGATGGGTTTACTGCCATATTCTTCCAAAAGTGTTGGGAAATTATTGGTTTTGATGCTTGGTGGGCCCTTGAAGGAGCAAGGCGTAATAGGACTATTCTTAAAGAGCTCAATAACACCTTTATTGAAATTATCCCAAAAGTGGACTCTCCCAACACCTTTGCTGATTTCAAACCCATCTCCTTGTGTAACACCATTTATAAAATATTTACTAAAGTAATTTCCATCCGCCTTGCTAAGGTTATTCCACATGTCATTTCAGAGGAGCAAGGTGGTTTTGTACCGGGGAGGGAAACTACTGAAGGTGAAATTGTAGCTCATGAAATATCGCATTCCATAAAGATCCATAAGATTCCAACCATGATCCTGAAATTAGATATGATGAAGGCTTATGATAGGGTAAATTGGTTGTTTCTTGTTGTTGTTTTGCACAAATTGGGCTTTTAAAAAAAATGGGTTAAATGGATATCCTCCTACATCTCTATAGCAAGATTTTCAATTATGATTAATAGTTATTTTTGTGTTTTTCTCCCTTCATCTAGAGGCATCAAGCAGGGTGACCCATTATCACCTTTCCTCTTCATTCTTATGACTGAAGGTTTAAGCAGGGCAATAAGAAGAGAAAATTCCTTAGGATATTGGAAAGGCATTGAAATCCCAAATATGCAGGAAAATCAAACACATGGTCTCTTTACTGATGATACTTTTTTGTTGGGGCATGCTTCTATCCCTGAAGCTAAGGTAATCAAAAGTGTAATAAAAAAAAATTCATTAGCTTCAGATCAAAAAATAAATCCTTTAAAATAAAAAAAATTCCTGCTCAACGTCCCAGATTTTATCCAAAACAGACTAATAATTTTTGGGGGGTTTTATGTGGGCACTTTGCCTTGTTCCTATCTTGGTATCCCCTTCTTCATTGGAAATAATATTGATACCTTCTAGGAAAGAATTTTTAAACTAATTATGGATAGAATATCTTTATGGAAGCATAAATGGCTTTCCTTTGCTGGGAAAATCCAAATGGTGAAATTTGTTCTCAATGCAATTCCTATTTACATGATGTCAGTTTTAAAGGCTCTTTACCATACCTTAAATCAACTGAAATATACTTTACACTCCTTCTTATGGAATGATAATGTAGGCGGAAAAGAGAAAATCCCTCTCATTGCTTGGGACAAGGTTTGCTTGCTAAAAGACCTTGGTGGAATTGGTATAAGAAATATCAAACATCAAAATGCAGCTTTAGGTGCAAAGCTTACTTGGAAATTATATCAAAATCCACATTCAAGATGGGGGAAATAAATGTTTTCTAAATATTTGTACTCCCATCTGTGAGAATCTCTTTTCAGGGCCTTATCATTACCAAAAGGATCAGCAATTTGGAACTTCATTTCTTCATGTAGATCGATGATTCTTCCTCACCTTTCATGGTTGGTCCATAATGGTAAAAATAATTTTTTTTGGGAGGATAGGTGGAATGGCTATCCTGTTCTTTCCTCTTTTACTGATTGGGGAACCTAATGGATCTTTTAAAAAATCTTTGGGTTTCTCTTGTTGCTGATTACTTCAATGTTGAATTTATTGACTCCATTCCAAAATTTTCTTGGAAATGTGTAGATGACTTAGATATTCCTCCCTCTATCAAAGAAGCTTATAAAAAGGAGATGGACAAAAAGGAGATGGAAAAAAGGTGCATTATCTTCTCACCTAAGGATGATGTCCTAATTTGGACCAATTCAAAATCAAGGGAATATTCAATCACAGAAGGTTATAACTCTCTTCTGGCTTCTTTAAATAAATCAGATTTCTCACACATACACTTTTGGGATGAAGTTTGTCTCCCTAAAGAGGGTGATTTTTCTTCGGTTGCATTCAATGGTAGGGCTTTAACTGTAGATAGGCTTGACAGATTGGGGTTAGTTACTACTTTTCCATGTGTCTTCTATGGCTACTTCTTAGAAATTGGGGATCATCTTTTTCTGCATTGTCCATTTGCAAAGCATTGTTGGTCTTGGATTTTTGCCAAATTAGGTTGGTAATCAATGGTGTGTCCTACATTATTCATATAGTTTAAATCTTGGCCTATGTTACATCGCGCTTCTTTCTTTCACTATTTATGGGCTATCACACCATCTCTAGTTTTATGGTGCATCTGGAATGAAAGAAATAATAGAATTTTCAGGAACAAGTTCTCTCCTATTAAGGATGTGCTTATCAAATTGGAATCCTCAATTTTAAAAGTGGTCAGATCTTTCATTTTTAAGAAAATTGAGACTTTAAAATCTTTCTCTAATTGGGATGGGTTCATAATTAATAATTAGACCCTCATTAAAACTTTACCCTTTCATGGAACATTTTCTAATAAAGTAGATAAGATGTTGTTATGCAAAGAGGCCAAATGGGTGCCTCCCCCTGCTAATTGATTTAAACTAAATTATGATGGGGCCTCAAGGGGTAACCCTAGTAAATCTGGGGCTGGTATAGTTATTATAGACTCAGATGCTAACATTGTTAAAGCAGCCTATAAGATGTTGTCAGTGGGTACGAACAACAAGGTTGAATTGGAAGCTCTCAGCATGGGATTAGATCTTGCAAGGTCCCTACAAATTAGTTCATTAATCATTGAAGGTGATTCCATGGTTATTTTTCATGTTGTTTCAAGCCAAAAAACTCATGTTTGGCAGTTGCAATACTTGTTAGACAAGGTACTTATTCGGTTGAAATGGTTCAATGTCTTTTTGCTATCCCATTTCTATAGAGAAGAAAATTCTATTGTTGATTATTTAGCAAACAAAACTATAGATGAGCAACTACCTTTTAAAGTTTTTAGTAAGGAGGAATTCCCCCTTATTAAATTAGATCCTATAGTGGGCTCTTTAATATTTCTATTACAACTTAGGTGTCTTATTGGTTTCTTTGTGGCATCTTTGTATTTCTTTGTGGTGAGTGCATATGTTTCAGTATTGTTGCACATATTACTATTTTTGAGCTGGCATTGTTATTGGCTCGGCCTAACTGCTCCTTCATGGGTTCTTGCTTCAGATATTTTTTATGGCTATTTCATATGGGATATTATCTTATGTTCTAATCTTATTATACTCATCTCTCTTGATGGAAAAAGAGCATTCTTGGTAAATTATTTTCATGTGGATAGTATACTTTACTCACCTTTTCTATCGCTGGTTGTGTTGGAGATTTCAGTTGGTTTTTTGTCTCATGGTTTGTGTGGTTTATTAATATGGGACAACATAGATTTCAATATTCTATTTTTTCTGGGCCAGAGGCCTGTTGTTATGCTTCATACTTGATGCATGACATGGTGTTTAGGCCTTTTCACCGGGTTTTACTTATAAGGCATTTTGGTTTTCGTTGGCAGATTTATTTTCTGTATATGGCTCATGTCAAGTGATTTTTGAATCATAAAATATATGATATGCCATTTTTGTTTTGATTTCTCATTTTTGGTTCAGTCGGCTTCTCCATTTTTTATTACAGTTTCCATATATATAAAATATGGATTCCTTGGCATTTTTTGGTTTTAAAGCTATACAGGTCTTATTTCTCCATGGCATCATTGGTGATTTGGTATAGGGTTACGGTAAATCTGAAATGTAAAGATTGTAAGGATCCCTATCCTTTTGACAAAGAAAAACTTGGTCAGATTTTTGTCTTTGATGATGAGGATAGTGATTCAACTGTCTGCAAGGTGGTTTGTATCTCATGGATTCAGTAAAATTCTAACACATCTTTTTTTGATATTTTATCTCGCTTTTTTACTGTTATCATGGATGTGTTTTTAGATGATAAGTTGGTAAATGTTCTTTCTAACAAGTTTGTGCACCCTAAATTTCTATATAGCTTGGACCTTTAGGAAGCATTGGATATGTATTCCTTGGACAATGGTGCATTTCATATTGTTGGGTTTAATCCTAAAAATGATTTTATTACTAATGGTTGCTTTGGAGAGCTTTTGATGATAATTAGGTCTGGCATTGTGAGTGATAATTTTGAGGAAAATATCTCGGGGTGCAAACGTCTCGGCGACAAGCTCTCTCCAGAAGTCTTGGTTGCAGGGTCATGAAGTTAAAGAAGATCTTTTCTTTGGATCACTTATGGTTGTTTTCTTATTACGAAGCCAGTTCAAGTTCTCAAGTGGATGGGGTGGAGTAAGATCTATGTTGTCCCTCTTCCATTTTCTATTGGGTGGTCTTTTTTTGGTTGAGAATATTTTTTATTTGGGACCTCTGATTGGTTTGGTCCTTGGGTTGATTCTGTAATCACAATTTGTGACTTTATTTCTTCTGCATAGAGCTATAACTAGAGTTTTTCTTTTCCTGGTTCTTTCCTGTCGGTATGCTCCCCTGAAATAGGATTTTGTAAGAACTCTTTTACAAAATAATAAAATATTTTAGTGGCTTAGCCACTTTTATTTAAATATATATATATATTTATATGTCAATTCAAATTGCATTGATTAAAAAAACAATATAAGCATTTTAGAATTTTGATGGTCTAATGAATCATATAGGTCAGATAAATAAAAGTATTGTATTATATTAGATTGGCTCTAAAATTGGTGGTCCTTTTACAGCTGAAATTTAAGATTAGATGTTGCACTTATTTACTAGATATATGGACTGAGATTGTGAACAAAGACATAGAATGAACAATTACAGAAAAACATTTTACAGTGAAACAATTGCTAGAGTCACACAGGAGGAGGAGATTCCATCTGGTAACATGGGTGTCCATTGTACCACTCTGTCTAACTTAAGCTCAATATAATTAAAGATAGCTTTTGGGTATATCATTCCCTTTGTATCTATGTAACTTAAATATGATTACAAATCGATTCTTGATGATATTTGTCCAAAGTCTTTACTGCAATACTGTGGATTGTCAACAACAAAAAATATGGTCCACTAAAGTTTTTTAAAGTGTACTATGAGTTAGATTATTGAATCGACTTGTCGTTCATACAATTTGTTTTTAATTCTTTCGTAGTGCTTGTTTAGGTATTTTTTTCATGGTAATTTATTTTATATAAAAATAATAATAAAAGTTTTTTAAACACTGTTATGGACTAATTATTGAATGTGTTTTTACTTATTTTGAGGGTTGTCATCTATACAATCTTTCTTTTAATTTGTTGTGGTTCTTGTTCAGGAACTTCCTTTTTTCATGACCATTCACCTCGCCTAATGATATAATTGAAGTATTTTAATACTGTTATGAGTTGATCACTGAATAGATTTTTACTTACTTTGAGGGTTGTCCTCCACATAATTTATATTTAAATTTATTTTTAGTCCTTGTTCAAGCACTTCTCTTTTTAGGACTACTCACCTCGTGTAAGGATATAATTAAAGTTTTATAACATCGTCATGAGTTGATCACTGAATGGAATTTTACTTACTTTGAGGGTTGTCATCCACACAATATATTTTTTAATTTGTTGTGGTCCTTGTTCAGGAATTTATTCTTTTCATGACCATTCACCTATCATATGAAGAGATAATAAATTTTTTATAACAATTTTGTGAACTGATCATTAAATGGAATGTTACTTTCTTTGATGGTTGTCATCCACACAATATGTTTTTAACTTGCAATGATCATTGTTCAAACACTTCCTCTTTCTCTTTTCATGGCCATTCACTTCTTATAAATGGAATTTTATTTTCTTTGATGGTTTTCATCCACGCAATGTAATACCCCTCCATTTTGCTTCTTGTTCAAATTGTTTTATGCTATGTTTGGCTGCAGTTACTTTGATATTGGATACATTTTGTTATGATGTTTTGATCGCTACTATTGAATGACAACTATTATTGTGGGATGTAGTTATCTAATTATTGTTTCACATGCATTATAGATTAATGATGTTGTAGAGTTAACATGAGATGTTATTATGAGATTATTGGAATTATGATGGAAGTGTCAGTTTCGATGAGTGTATTGGTGAAGAAGACGGGTTCGCATCACTCGCTTGCAAGTGCCCTGCGAATCCGTAATCTCTTCTTCACGGTGTGTATTATATGCTGGATATATTGTATGATGTTGTTTACTTGGTTGTAGGTTTGTAGGTACATGACATCGACTCCACCTGGTTTCACAGGTTCGAGCATGTCGATCCAACGGTTAAGTTGAACGGGAGATAGTAGCTAGGTAACATGTGTCAAGTTTACACTCTAGCCTTAGTGTGTCATCAGTCGTGTGTGTCAAGTCATTATCTGTCTTGTTTTAATGTTATTTAATTCTGAAGGATTCTTGATTTGGAAATAGATATTTAGAATAATTGCATTTAAATCATGTTGATGGTTATTTACTTTAAATAATGCAATGTGGATAAAATTTTATATTTAAATTAATTAATTATATTTAAATTATTTAATTATTTAAATTTAATCCAAGGGGGTTGAATTTAGTTATTAAATAATTAAATTAATTAATTAAACGTGATGTAAGAGAATGAAAGGAAATAAAAGAATTAAAATTAAATTTGGAATTTAATTTCAACATGTGGGAATTAAATTAGAAATTGTAATTAAATGTTTATTTGGGAAATTAGTTGCAACTTTGGAAATTAATTTATTATTTGAAATTACATTTTAAATTGAAAGTGGTTTTCAAAAAGTGAAATTGAAATTGAAATATCTAATTTGCATGTAGTGTGAATTAGGGTTGTAAATATTGAAATTGAAATTGAAATATCTAATTTGCATGTAATGTGAATTAGGGTTGAATTAGGTATTTTTGATTTATAAGGAATACATGTTTTAATTTTAGGGCAGAAAAATCTTTAGGAAAAATACATTTTTACAGCAGGGAAGAAATTTTGGAAAATTTGCACAAGGGTTTGAAGAAAGTTTTGCTTGTAGAATTGATTGAAGGAAATATTGTTTGCATTTGTTGGGTTTTGGATTGGATTCATTGGAGGATTGAAGAAAATTCAGGAAATCTTTGGAGGAGGCTTGCATCAGAAATTCATCTCTTCCTGTAGCTTCTTGTACGAGGTTTTCCTCTTTGTGTTTTATTGTTCTTGATTGTTTTTTTTTAAATAGTAGTGATTAAAGATTTGTTTGTTAAATCTGTTTTAGAAAATAAATTTGATATTAGAAGAAAAGAATTAAATAAATTTACAGCCTTTGCTTGTGAAAATTGTGAAAACTTCAATTGAATTTAAATTATTTGGGGAAATCGATTTTGTTGTTATTGAAATCAAACATAGAGATTGAACAATGTATTTAGAATGTTTTTAGAAAATGAAACCTTTTGTTTATTATTAAAAAACAGATTTTAAAATCTGCAGTATAGTTATATTTTCATGGTAAAATGGTTTGGTTGCGTCACCTATAACTTCACTTTGACAAACTAGGTTTTCAGGAAATTTAAAGGGTTTTTGCATTTTGAGATTTTCTCATCCCTGTCAAAAAATCGCAAATACCCAGATCGTAGTTTTTGAGTTATGCTTGAAACATGAGACTGATGTTAAGTTATTTTCCCATGACTGCTTTGATAATAAAATAATAATAAATTGATATTTATAAATATTAATATTGTATGTATTGTTATTATAATATTAAAGTATTATATTTATTTATATTACTTTAAATAAAATTTGTATATTAGATTAGTGGAATTAAAATTATAAACATATGGAGAAATTATTGTTTATTTTAAAATGGCATGTTAAAATTTAATTGAAGGAGTTAAATATTTGATTTAAAGAATCCATAATTTAAAATTTAATTGTGGAATTCAAATTCATGTGTAAAAGGTCCAATTATTAATTTGATTTAATTGGAAAAATATATATATGATATTGGGTTATAGTCCAAATATTCAACTTATTTTAACACAATAAGTTATGGAAGAGACCAAATGTTAATTTGATTAATTTTATAATGATTTAATTTGCAAGGGCAATTGGTTATTTAATTTAAAGTGAAATGTTTTGAGTTATAGTTGAAAATACTTATTTTGTTAAGAGCAATTAGATAATTAAATAGTAGTGTAATTTCTCCCCTATCTGAAAAGATGAATTCTTAATTCAGTTTTATCGATATAATGAATTACGTAATGAATTGAGATATGGATTTAGTATATCCAAAAGTAGTATCTTCCTCATGATTATGTTAAAAGATTTAATTCTCTGTAATCAGTAAAGGGAAGTAAGTTTATTTGTTTTAGATTTCCAATAATGAAAAGGGAAATAGGGGTTATGATTATTTTAGATGATCTAGTTAACGTGTCTTTGACTTGGTCAACACTACCTATTGAATGAATATGGATTTAGGAAATCCAAATATTATATTTGATTAATGACTTGAATGCTTTTGTTGTTATGTCGTCAAGTTGCATTGTGGGTTTTGGGATTTAGTGTTAGTCCTAAATTATAAGTCTTCCAGAAGAACTTAGAGGATAAGGGTTGTTGAATCTTTATGCCATCTAGTTGTTTTCCCTTGGGTAGTGCATGGCGTCTTTTCAGTTTTACCAAGTTTTCATGAACGGAGATGTTTGCACCTCTTTGGTTTAGGAGCGGATTATGGGATCCGTGTCTCCTTGTAAGGAGTGGACTATGTGTTTGTTGCCTCCAAGATGTTTGGAGTGAGTTCTATTATTTGTATCCTCCTTGTGTTGGAGTGGATTATGATGCCTAGTTGGTATGCACTTGTGGTTCCCTTGGTGGATTGGTTTGTGAGTGTGTTGTCCATTAGAATAGTGGCTTTTGTTAGGCGCCAGAGCCCAAAGTGGTAAACTAGATAACCTTCAGAAGTGAGTTAATCAAGTGATAATTAAATTAATGTACTTAGATGATTAGGATGCAGTTCACACTAATAAAGATAATTTAATCCTCACTCATGGACACAAGGGCTTGTTTAGACTTGGGATGAGTGAGAAGGCCTGGAATGGCAAGATCAACTATTTTATCCGTACGAGAGATAGTTGATTCCGCATGAGTGAGTATGAGTGCCGGGATTCGGTTGAGGCCACCAGGATTACTTGTGTCGGAGCCTATGAAGAATGCCTAGAGGAGATCTCATGACAAACCTTGCGATGACACTCTATCTAGGACAACTGTTGTTAATTGTTTTATGTGTATGGTTCTTTGAACATACTTGATCTATTTTATATCTGGAAGCAATGTGACCTATGTCAGTGGTGTTGGAGTTGTACTTGATTTGTACTTGTATTGTACTTGATTTGTACTTGTATGGTGATTGAGTTGTACTTGTTAGTTCATTTGCTTGGTTATATCAATATGAGTCAGTATGGGTCTGCCTTGGTTAGTGGATGTAGATCTTTGTCCATGTTACTTTGTTACTATCTCCTAGCATGGGGGGTGGGCCTTCGGGTACCACATTGGTTGGGTGGAACATGCACCGAAACCGTTGGGTCCTCATCTATCTTCAGTACTTGGTGGCGAGACATCCAGGTGGACAGCTCACGGTTCTTGTTGTAATTACTTGCATTGTAATATTTTAACTTATGTATCAGTTATTCATCCCTCTTTTGTTATGAGGCGGAGTTATGTAATTGTAATACATTTTTACTATTGTCTCATTCTGGAATGAGTGATGTAACTATTGGATTAAGTTAATATTTATGAGATTGTACCTTGATTGATTATCTTATTATGTTATGTGGTATTCTTATAATGTATGAAGTTTATTTCATAAAGTTCATAAGGCTATGGCTTTATGTAATGTGTATGTGTGGGTTAAAGTAATCCTAACCTTGTAGCTTTAGAGGTTGTTGTTAATTAGTAAGTGAATGTGTATGTTAAATGCACTATAAAAAAAAAAATTGGTTCGCTTAAGATGTTAATTGCAACTTCCTTTAAGGTTACTTGGTGGGGCATTACATGCAATCTGTTTTTAACATGCAATGGTCATTGTTCAAACACTTCATTTTTCTTTTTTCATGGTCATTCACCTCATATAAAGGGACAATTAAAAATTTAACAATGCTATGAGTTGATTACTAGATAGGTTTTACTTTGGGGGTTATTGTCCATATAATTTTTTTTTAATTTGGTGTGGTCCTTGTTCAAACACTTTCTCCTTTTTATTTTCTTTTTGAATATTTCTTACATCATTTTCAATACAATATTTTCAAGCCATTTATGAATAATTTTTTTTTGTATAATAAGCTTTACTCATAAGGATTAAAAAAACTAGAAAAAAGTTGAAATTTGTTAATCAGTAACTTATCTTTGAAATGATTATTTTTATTGTTTGGTATTGTAATTCAGTATTTTTAAAATGTCAATTATCTGGTAATGAATGAAATGGTAAGAGTGAATAGATAAATAAAATTAAAATGTTAATAATAAAATTCAAAGATTCTACTATATTATTGTCATAGATAGAAAATGTTATTTGATTTTAATAGCTAAAAATCAATAAATATACATGATTTGTATCATAACAAATAGAAATAAAAATTTGTAATAGTTAAATCATAGAGGGCATAATATTCCAAGGGAAGTATGATTGTAGCTCTAAAATATATTTAGGGCATTGCAAAGAATTCAAAGAAAATAATTTTCTTAATGCATATGTTGTTTACAATTTGTAAGAAATTGTTTGCATTAAAGATGCAACTATTGCACATTCCATTTTTTATTTGTGTAAAATTACTTTTGTATCTTCAACTTCTTATATTATATTTTCTTTGTCTGCCATGATTTTTTTTTATATTTACAAGTTCCAAAACATGTATGTATGTATGGACTTGTCTTCTATATGCTCTTTATAATGTACTTGCAGCACTAATGTAGGAAACACGTTGTCTGGTATAGTTTTTTTAACAATGCAAAAAAAGACTATGTTAAACAATGTCTTTAATGTACAAGTAAGATGGCCTATGTAAATCAATATATACAATTTCTTGCATCAAATATATTGTATAGGATTGTGTTCATACACTTCAAACTCTATGGAATGAATATTATTCTCACATTTAGAAATTTACATGTTAATGAACAAATTCTAAAGATCTTTAATGGACCAAAGAAGGCACGTGGAAGGAGAGTGGCACATGGAATTCTTATATCTTTTGGACATAATTAGATTAAAAAGTGACAAATGGATAAACATTGAAAAAAGTATAATTAAAGTCTCCTATGGTGACATGTGAATAAAATAGAAAAAAAATGAAACTTTTAATGATGTTGCTATCAATATATTGGAAAATAGACAAATTCACATTATTGATATTTCATTAGTTGTATGATATTTTATATGTTTGTTTCTTTGATCAAGTTTTATGTGGGCATGGGGACAATCATAAAAAATGGTGATCATTTCTCAATGTACATTGGTTGTGTTATTTAACATATGAAATTGGATTGCTTTCTTTCCTTACTTGAAATTCATGTTATTTAAGTTTGTAGCCTATTCTTTTGTATTATATTGTATTTATAAACCACTTACAAAAAAATCACTATAAATCAATGGACCCACCAGTGCAATAACCTTATGATCTTCAAATCATACATAAATAGTTGTTAATTGATGGTTCTCCTCAATTCATTGATTGATGTGAACATTTCAATACGATGTCAGATTCATTAGTCAATAAGGATCTCAATAGTTATTTTTTTATTTATTAAACAATTTAGATGTTTACTATAAATAAATAGATATTAACTTCAAAATTTATAGCATCTAATAGTGTAACAAGTATAAGAACTAAAAACTAGTTAAAGCACTTTGTAATTGTGATTACTATACTTTTTCCTTTGTAGGTACTCTTAGAGAAATCATAATTAAATATTACACCAAATTATAAGTCTCAGTTCAGAGTGCTAATAAACATGTTATCAAATTGACAAACAAATATTAAGGTACTTATCTTTGGATGTGACAAGATGAGGCTTGACTATAACTTGTGTTCTATGATCCAATAGTTATAGTGAAGCTCTCACAAACTAAGAGATAACTTTCATTCTATTTTAGTTTAATGACACACCTATAAATTTAACCTATGATATTTAGTTTTGAACTTCTTTTGTTGTTTTGATCCCAACAAGGACCTATCAACAACATAAAATACCTATCACCTTGAGAATTTCTTGTTCTGGTAGGTCTACATAGGTCTGTATGCACCAACTACAAAGGTCCTGCAGTAGAATATTCCTTTGTTCTGAACCTCTTATTTGTCTACTTTCCAAACTAACACTCTTTGAAAATTTCATATATAGGCTTTATAATTCTTGAAAAATCTCTCATAGCTTGAGTAGAGTTGATCTTCACTAGCCTATGGGTGATCCCACAATAGTGGTTTACAATTTTTGGCCAAATTGGTTACTAAAATAAATTTTTCTAACTAAATCTTCACTTTCAGGCACCTATAGTGGCTAAACTGCAAGGAATTTGAAGATGATGCAAACTAGTGATTTGTGACATTTTGTCTCTAGATTATAAATATATATTTTTCAATTTTTTTGGAAATCATATTGCACTTATTTTTCCATCTCCTTCGAAAACTAGTTTTTTTCAGCAAACAACATTTTTAAGGAGTGGCGCTCACCGTATACAACATATTTTTTTTTCCATGAAGGATAAAATTCTAATTCTTTAAAATTTATATTTGTAACTCCGATATCTAGTGCTTCCAATTGGTCTCATAGATTTTTATTGAATATTTTTTCTTTAATCAAGTTTCGAAGTCAAACCAATTACAATTCAGACATAGGTGGATTGTATACAATGTAACATTTTTTGTATGTATCAAATTTTTATTTTTTTTGGATCAAGGACTTCAATATTTGGTGCACTCATATTTTTTATTTTATTTTTTTCATAATCTGCTATTTTTCCACATGTGTAGAACAGAGAGCTTGATTTTCGGTGAAAACCTATGTTTAATAAAACTAAAAAAACAAATACATAATAAAACCAAAAAATATTAAAATTATATTCGTTGGATAGCTCATTCCAAGGAAAGCCATCATCCAGTTGGGTTTTTGGAGTCTCCTCCATTTTCATCCTCAACCCGAGCTTCGAAGCGCAAAATTCTAGACTTTTTTGGTGCCTAGGGGGGAGAAGGAGGGAAAAAGGGGGTTCGAGCGAACCCCTAGGGGTTCGCTCAAACCAAGGGTCATTCAAACCTCATTTTAAAACATATTTTTCACTTTTTTTTGGTGAGAATGGTGGGACCTTTTATTTAACTAGTTTGCTCAAACTAGGGTTCATTCGAACCCATTTTTGATTTGCTCAAACCTTTGGGTTCATTCGAACCCCAAAAACCACTTTTTTGCATGGGGTCATTTTTTGCAATTTTTCCTTCCTTGCTCGTATTGTAAACCAATTTTTTGGCTTTACCCCTATCAAAATTGATATGACCCATTCTTCTATGTCATAGCCAACTTTCATTGATTTGAGACATAAAGAACTTAACACCACCACTTTTGAGCTGATAAACATTTATTTTTGTCCTTGTTCCAGCTATAACTAATGTTCTAAAGGTTCATTTTTTTATTTTACAACCATCATTCTGAAACACCAAGTTGTATCCTCTTCTACAAATTTTTCCTACATTGAGAAGATTACGTGGGAGACCCTTGACATAAAGAACATCATCTATTTTATGCTTGACATTAAAACTAATTGAAACTTTTCCACAGATCTTAGAAGATGTATCATCACCAAACTTGGAAATCCCACCATCATACGTTTCAAGCTTAAAAAAATAACTCTTATCACTTTTCATATGATTTGAGTATCCACTATCAATTATCTAGTAGTTTCTCTCCTCTCTTGCTTGAAAAGCAGTCAACATAGTTCCTACCGTACTGTGACCTATTTTCGAAGCAATTTCCTTCACACATCTTTCAAGATCGGTAGAATTAGTTCCAACATTTAAAGACATGAAAAAGAATTCATCACTTCCATCATCTGGATAATGTGATTCCTCATCATCAGATACAACACTATCTTTTTTAACATAATAACTCTTCTTGATATATTTACCTTTATGATATTTATGTTTGTCATTTGAAATTTTGATTCGACATTTAGAAGCATAATGACCTATCTTTCCACAATTGAAATATTTGAAGGGTAACTCACCTCTGTATTTTCTAGTGCCCTTTTTCAATCTACTTAAAAAAAATTCTTCCACCTCATCAAGATCATTTGAATCAGATTCACCATCTTTCTTGTTGACTTTAAAAGAATTTTCTTTCCTTGAAGCATCTTCATCAAACTCTCTTAATTCAAAAGTAGTTAAAGTACCAAAATTTTTATCTCTACAATATTGATCCAAATTCTAAGCTTCCTCAATAGTGGAAACTTTAGCACTATAAGATTTAGGAAGAGTCGTCAATACCTTTTTCACAACTTCACTTTACTCTAGATTTCCACCAAGGCCATTGATCAGATTAACAATTTCATTCACTCTGAGCATTTAGCTTGTAATATCTTCATCTTCTAACATCCTTAGGGTTTCAAATTTGGATATGAAATTCTACATCTTTGCTTTCTTTCTTTGAAACACTTAGGGAAGAATGGAAGAAAGAGAAGGAGCAGGAGAAATGAAGAAGGCATGTGAGTAGAGAGGTAAGTGGAAGTCTAAAAGCTCAAAAATCTAGGACAACCAATTTTGACCCTTCAAGGAGAACCCATGCAAGATGGCCCATGTAGGATCTCTTGGATCGGTTATCAATGATGGGTCATCTAAAGGTGGCATGAAATGACAACAATATGTATATATATATATATGTGTGTGTGTGTGTGTGTGTGTGTGTGTGTGTTTATGAATATATATAAATATACATATATATGTATGTATATGTATATATACATATATATAATATATATTATTTTTTCATATGTTCATATTAATTTATTTTATAGAAATATCAATCTCTATAATATTTAAATATATAGAATTAAATTTACTTTGTATAATAAGTGAGTGAATATATTTTTACTTTATTTCCAATAAATAATGTTATCTTTTTTAATATTTATGTTGAATTTTTGCCCTCTACAAGAGGGAGCTAGATATTTTTGACAATCCATAGCTAATATTATCTAATTACAATGGAAGATGATTGAAATGATCTCAACTGTGAATTCCTTTTCTATTTTACTTTTTTATCCACTATTCTTTCATTCACTAACAACCATATGATGATATATTACTTCTTTTTTTGTTGTTGTAAAAATTATCAACTATAGGGAAACGACTATCCACTTTATTAAATTTTGAAATGTTAAAGGTGAATATTAATTCCAAGGAGCTTGGATTTCATTCCACAAAGTTTCATACCATATCCTAAGAAGGAAATTTTATCTACATCGGTAAGTGCAAGTAGTTGAGTCCAATTTTAGTGGAAGTGCCATTTTTTAGCTTTAAAATAGGTACCCATTCATTTTTTAGAATAGGTACCAATTTTAAAGTGGGTACTCATTCCAAAGGTTTTAAAAATCACAATACATGTTATTCTTTTGTATTTAGGCTCAAAAAAGGCATGGTAACCCAACCGTTAGCCTTGGACCTACAAGTACAAGGCCAAGGCAATGTCGAGAGAAAAAAATGACTATGTCAATATGGCTTATGGTTTGTTTTAGTAGATGAGACTCTGTAGATTTCAAATATGCAATTTTTTTATAATTGGATTACTTTTTCTATTTTTCAAATAATTTCTTATGAAACTAACTTCCATAAACTTGAAATAATAAGTTTTCTTATTTTTAATAACTTTTTATTTTTTACATTTTTTGAAAAACAAATTATATGTAAACAATCTTCAGATAATTCTCTTCAATTTGAAAAAAAAATAAAAAATTATAATTTTAGGTCTAATTATGCTTGATGTACACAAGGGTTTTCAAAATAGAAATTACAACCAATAAAAAAGAATAAAAAACAATATTTAGAAAAAAATTAAAAGAAAATTTCTTGAACAATCTACAATGTCTTATAGATCCTTAATCAAAAGGATTGAAAAAAAAAAGTATTTAGGTCAAAATATGGTTAGCGTACACATGCATGGTATGTTCCTAAAAAAGTGACTTTTAAACAGTGTTTTTTAGAAGTGCCTATTGAAAATCAATTTGTATCATTTAGGTATTAAAGGAAATTATATATTTGGAAACTAGACTCCGAGTATTAAATTTCATATTGCTCACTTTTTTTAAGATTCAATCTTTAAGTGCTTCAAATTTTTAGGTCAAATGTGACAAATTCTAAAAATCAAGAAAAATCACTTCCACTTTTTCACCAAAAAGTGCACTCAACTTCTTGCACACACCCACATACAAATTTTAACATTAATATATATAAAAAAATTAATAATATAATATTATATTAATTTAGTAGTACATTATAAATTATTATATTTATATTATAATACTAATTTATTAGTTTATGTTATGTATTATATTATCTTTTAAAGATTATGGTAATATTTACTAATTTTAAATATTTATTTAAACAATAGTTGCATTACAACTATAGTCTCTACCTAAAGTTGCAAGCTTGAAGAAAAATATGTATAAATGATATTACATATGAAAATCAAGGTGTCTTAAACTCTAATAATTTACCATGAGCTCTATTGAAAATGATAAATTTATTTTTATATAAAACTAGATTATATAAACTAATTAAAAATAATATATTAGAACAAAACAACCCAAACCTAAATGAGAGAATTATAAATAAATAGGCATGTTTTCCTTCACCATTTACATTATCAAATATCCATAGATACTATAAATCATGTGTAAATTATATTTTGTATGCTTTTTAGCATCTAAAACTTTAAGAAACACTAGTACTCTTAAGAGTCAACTAGGTTCATAGTTCAATGCATGTCTCACAACATACAATGTGGGTTTGAGTCCTAATAGTCAATAGCTCAAAAAATAAAATTGAGAGGTTAGAGAGAAGTAAGGATTTGTAATGAATTTCAAATCATATATATGTGTGAATTACAAGAGAATCGTATACCATTCCTAAAATGAGTGTTATAATGAATTTTGGAATCCTTTCAAAATCCATAGCCATAGGATGCAAAAATGATTACATATTATTTCAAACACTTCTTGATTTGAATGGATCAATATTTTCCTAGTTCATAATTTTATTCCTTTCTCATGAGGATCAATATTTTGACTTTGGACACACATTTAAAACATATTAACAAAACAACCTAAAATTAAAGAGATCAATACACAAGAAATAAATAACCACTTCAAAGTTAAATGAAACAACAACACCATACCCTATAATGGTTATAAAATTTGTGGTAAAGGAGTCATCAAAAACCTAAAAAGAAGACAAAATTTTCTGGCACCTACATAAATTATAATACAAGTATAAAGAGTTGAATACAACATGAGAATAAAAATAAGAAAATACAACCAAATTAAAATCAATCAATGAGAAATTGATTCCAAAACCATCTATTTTTTATATTTGTTTTTTTCTCTATCAAAGAGTTATTAAAGTTGAATTATTGGTCCTTAATAAAATGATGTATTGCACTAAGCATAGCTCCTCGTGGATACATGTTATCTTGGATTATTGGCATATAAAATGATTTATTAAAATATACTCTCTCACACACACTATCCCTCCCTCCCTCTCTATCTTCTTTAGATCTCCTTCCCACCATATCTCTTATCTATATCTTTCTCTCTTGCTCTATCTCTCTCTATTTATACTTTTCTACTAGTTTTCCTATTTATCTCTCTCCCTCTCTACATCTCTCTCTACATGTATCTTTGTATCCCTCTCCATCTCTCCATTTCTCTTTATCTATTTATTTATATGTCTATCTCTACCTCTTTCTATGTTCCTATCTCTCTCATACACTTTTTTCTCTCTTCCTCTCTATCAATCTCATTTTTTATTCGTCTCTCTTCCTTTATCACTCATTCTCTCTTTTTCTCTCATTTTTTCTTCTCCTAATCTATTTATCTACATTCTCTCTCCCCCTCCCTCTTTGTCTCTTCTCTCTCTATCTCTATTTCTCTCCCTATGTACCTGTTGACTTCATAGAAGATCTAATGGTGTGAAAACATCCATGAAGGAGGATTGTTTGGTTTGAGTATGCTCTGTAAAAATGAAAGGATAATGTGAAGTTTAGTGCAGTGAACATGTGTCATTGGTAGACAATATCTAATTTAGGAAATATAAAGAGTTATATAATTGATAAAAATTAATATGCAAAGCAACTATAATAGAAGGCACCAATCAAATAAAATATAGGCATACCTTGTGTACACAACGGATTGCAGTATCAACACAGTTAAAGAAGGCTTGCTCTCCACCCCACAATATTGGGTCATGGAGCCTCATGGGCTCTCACCAAACCCTCGAGAAAAAACATAAATTGTCCACAAATTTGATCAATGGTGAAAGCAATGCTTTGGCACCTGAAAATTTCCTTGAGTTGAAATCAATTTTATACATTTTTAAGAAATTGACAAGTAGTTGTTGCAACTATAATAAAAGGTGACAATTAAATTAAATCTAGGCATACCTTGTGCATGCAATAGATTGCAGTATCAACACAATAAAAGAAGGCCTGCTCTCCACCCCACCATATTGGGTCATGGAGCCTTATGGGCTCTCACCAAACCCTCGAGAAAAAAACATAAATTTTCCACCACTTTGGGGTAAAAACAAGAAGCTGGGTCCACGAAGAGGGGAAGTTTCGGCCAAAAAGAAAATCTCATAGAAAATATGTACGCATTATTAAAAAATGTGTATGCAATATGCATCGGGTACCTGAGCCTAGAAAAAAACATATGCACTAAAAAATGTGTACGCGTTATAATGCGTATGCATTTTATAACATGTGCAAGTCATTTATTTCAAAAAATAAATACTTTTTAGAAACACGTACATGTTTTGAAATGAAAAAAACATATACGTTTTAAAACGCGTACATGTTTTGCATTTCAAAATGTGTACACATTTTGTGTTTCAAAACATGTACACATTTTTTAACGGGTACATGTTTCTAAAAAGCATTTATTTTTTTAAATAATCAAACAAATAAAGAACGCATATGCGTTTTGTAACGTGTACGCATTTTTAAAGACACATGCGTGTTATTAAAATTTTGAATCTCCAACCCACATGTAGCCTTGGTTTTAGGCTCAAGAAAGGCTTGGCAACTGAACCTTAGCCTTTGACCTGCAACTAAAAAACTAAGACAGATTGAAGAAGAATGTCCAACTTTGGCAATATGGCTGATGGAATTTTTTTCTGAATCAATCTATAAAATTAAAACCCTTTAGAGAATACGATGTCTAGTTTCCAAATATATAATTTTTATAAAGATTCAATTATATTTGTTATTTTTTAATTAATTTCTAAGAAAACTAGTCCTTAAACTTGAAATATCAGGCTTTTTTTGTTTTTTAATAACTTTTTTTGGTTAAGTTTCTTGTAAAAATAATTATATGGCATCAATCTTCAGAAAATTCTCTACCCAATTAAAAATAAAATAAAAAATGTCTAGTTTAGGTCCAATTATGTTGTCCGTGTACATGTTGATTTTTAAAAACAACAATTAAGGCCAATAAAAAATCAATAAAAAAAATATTAAAAAAATAAATTCCTCATCAATCTTCATGTTGTTAAATTTCTTTCCCCAAAATTAATTAGAAAAATACTTTTATTTGGGTCAAAAAGTGGTGTCCATACACATGCATGGTATGGTAAAAAAATAGGGACATTTAAAAAGTGGTTTTAATACATCCCTATCAAAATTTAATTTCTATCATCTGGGTATTTGAATAAATCACATATTTGGAAACTAGATTCAAAATGCTAAATTTCATATTACTAACTTTTTTTAAGATTCATTGTGTAAGTGCCTCAAATTTTCAGTCCAAGTGTGACAAATTCTGGAAAACAGCAAAAACACTTCCACTTTTTGAGCTTTTTGTGGACCTAACTTCTTGCATCAGCCCTTTGATCAATCGTGAAAGCAATGCTTTAGCACCTGATAATGTGGTTGAGTTGAAATCAATGTTATACATTTTTAAGAAATTGACAAGCAGTTGTGAAAGAAGAGATGGAATAAAAGATATATAGTCTTACCTTGTATACAGATAGAATGTAGTTGCAGCTTGTACACCATGGGAAACGTGCAATCATAAAGATATTTAGCATTTTGGAGATCTGTATATCTTGTATATAAATAGAATGTAGTTGCAATATAAAATGGTTTGTCTCAGATATAGTTACATATAAGGAAAATATGAAGTTTAGTGAGGTGAACATGTTTCATTGGTAGCCAATATTTAAATTACAAAACTTAAATAGTTCTATAATTTATAACCAAAAAATATGTAATACACTTGCAATAGAAGAGATCAAATAAATAAGATGTAGGCATACCTTCTGTAGAGGGCGTGATGTAGTATGACATGATTACATTGTGCATATAAAAATGATGTGGAAGGGAATTTAGAAATTGTGGAAATTCTATATGCATGGAAATGAAGAGGGAAAAGAGAAGCAGTACAATTACCTTAAAGAATAGAAACATTTCATGATGATGGCAATGAACATAATTGTTGGAGATGATCGTCTTCTTTGATTCATAGTGCACTATAATTGTTGGCATGTATCCTGCAGTATCTAGAAAAATAGAAAGGAAGATCTACACATATTAGTAAAGAACCGAGTCCAAGTGAAGAATCAAGTTGTGCACATAGAAAATATAAAATGAAACACAAGAAAATGAGGCTTGCTCTCCACCCTACCATATTAGGTCATGGAGCCTCATGTGCTCTCACCAAACCCCTAAGAAAGAACATACATTGTCCACCACTCTGATGAGTTCCTTATTACACTTAACATACATCTTATCATTCAAACAACTCCTTTTTGAGGCTAAAATAAATAATAACTAAAAAGGTGAATCTAAGTTCAGATACCTATATAACGGTGAAAATTTTGGGTTCCAAGAAAATATATAGGCATTGCATGCCTTAGATGCATTTGTAGGGAGCAGACAAAATTAAAAATCACTTGTTTTTTGTTTTTTTGTATGGGGGGATAGTTGGTAAAGCAATAGAAGAGTCTTGGTGATGCCACCATTGATTAGAGTGATGGAAAATGCATTCCCCTATGTAAAAAGATGTATGTATGTCATAGTAGACGCAAAGAACATTGATACATACTAATCCCTATGTTTATTTAGTTGCGAGATTCTTGCAATGGTAAGCTATATTTGAAGTGTTATATGGAACATTGATACAACCATTGACCACAACGATGAACAATGCAATGTGAAGATTTGGATGTATGTCATAGCAGATACAAACAACATTGATATATACTAACAGAATTTTAGAATGATAAGCTATATTTTCAGTGTTATATGGAACATTGATGCCACTATTGTTCATAGTGGTGGACAATCTATTTCCCCTATGTGCAGATATGTATGTATTTCATAGTAGATGCAAACACCATTGATACATACTGATCCCTATGTTTATTTTATGGTACATTCTTGGAATGATATACTATATTTTTAAGTGTTATATGCAAGTTTAATGCCTACAAAAAAAGGGAAAAGAATTATCACAACCAACACTTTTGTATTGCTTTTGCAAGAATCGCCCCATGCAAAGAACACAAAATAACCTCCAACCACCTTCACATAAATTCCACAACAGATAATTTCACTTGCACCTTCACAGAAGCTTTCCCTCCTCACAGAAACTCTTTTTTTTTTTTCAAGGTTTTAAATGGCAGGTGTTACTTACAATTGGTTGGTTGTTTTGGAAGAAGATAGACTATAATTTGATCGAGCGTAGTCTACATCCAAGCACAAGAAGCTATGTAATAGATAGTCATAGTAACACTTGACATAGATCAAGTGACCGCATGTAAAAATCCTCATGGCATCATTAATAATCATTTTATGATACCATTACACTAAGATAGCAACACATAAATGGGTTTGAGATAGATATTTAGCTACATGTAATTTCATATATGTTTTGGATGTTGTTCCCCCTTTTTTTTATAAAAAGAACTTGAAAATCCCAAGCCTAAAAAAATTAATTGACACAAGAAAAGGCACCACATTTTTCAGTTAACAAAATCAATTTGAATAAATGCACAGTGCTGGTCTCCAATAGGAAAACTACAACTGTCAATTGAAACATATGTACCCATTATTTTGTCAGGTGTTACGACAATTTTAAATGAATAGACAGAGGGCATCGTGATGCCAAGTAGCAATTAAAATTTGTTAAGAAGCTTAAGTATAGATATACAAAAAAAAGAAACTACATAATGAAAAGAATAAACATAGGAAAGAGTATATATGAATGTTCTTTGCATCTGATGTCACATACATACATATCTGCACATAAGGATGAATGTTGTCTATGACCTACAAAAGATGGGAAAAAAATTATGATAGCTGAAAATTTTGTATTGCTTTCACAACCATTGCTCCATGCAAAAAAAACACAAAATAACCTTTGAACACCTGTCGCTCACAGCTGAGATAGCATGAAAAGCTAGAGAATGACACCCAACAATGGCTGATAGACACTTGTGTAGGATTTCACTATGTTTTCCAAGGTTTTAAATGGTAGGTGTTATTACAACCATCACCACTTCACGAAAAACATACAACAATTAATGTTGTTACAAACCAATGTTTAGCTTTGTTGGGTTTCAGTATCCACGCACCAAGAAACTCACCACATTTTTCCCAGTCGGTGGACAAACGGCTAGAAGCTTTAGAACCAGAAAGGTTGGTCTTCCCTATGGGTGCACCAAATTCTTCCAATTAAAAAATCAAAATAAAATCCACCACCTTCTTTCCGACCAAGAGCCCAATGCCAGAAAGGTTGAAAATAAACAATCCACATATACATTTATAAAGCAAAATCCATATAGGTATATATGCATCTAAATTTTATATGTAGACAAGACACATATATAGCCATAAGTGGACTTCTCAATAGAAAAATCACCATGGGAGCAAAGGAAATAAACATCACTTGGCATAGGATGACATGGCAGTATCACTCGTATGCATTTGATTTCACATATTTACATGGTTGGACATAGGTATGAATGTTGTCCTTGTCTAACTTCACAAATATACATATCTACACATAGGGAAAGTAAAATGCAACAAAACAAAAGAATATCTGCTCTCCACCCTATCATATTGGGTCAGGGAGTCTCATAGGCTCTCAATGAACCCCCGAGAAAGAACATACACTGTCCACCACTATGATGAATGGTGAGATCAATGTCTCTTATTAGGCTTAATATAAACCCTATTATTGTAAGAATTATTTTTTGAGGAGGAAACAACTAATAACTATCTTCCCAAAATAATAAATATGGCGAGGAGTATATATTTTCTACATCTAATTCCACATACATACATATCTCCATAGAGGAAAAGGAAAATGAAACATAATAGAAGAAGAACATAATTTTTTGTGGCTATATATTTCCAAGCAATAGATTGGACTATATATGCATCGTACACATGCAATAGATAAATATGCAGTTGGAAAAAAAATGTACATCGATATATATGTAAGTGGAGGAAAATGCAAATATATATGCATTGTTGATTGTTGTTCGGCAACTTAAAAATCGGGAAGGTTGATGAAAATTCTGAGAAAAGTTCACACATATAGCCTATGGCTAAAACTTTCCATATAAAGGCAATAGTTGTGAAGCAATAAATATTATTTCATTTATGGTTTCCATATAGAGGAAATGGGTGCAAAGCAAATAAACAGTCCAATAGCAACATTGTTTCATATATGCTATCTATATAGTGTCGAGGGATACAATAATATTTACAGTTCTAAAGTTACCAAAGCAATTGTATAGTTTATGTTATTTTCCATAAGGCATTGTTGACTGTTTTTCTGTAGCTTTAGCTAGTATCAAGATTGTGAGCCACCACTATGACAAGTGTTTTTGCAAACAATATGCATACATATGCAAAACTAAACTTGTCAATACATGTGAAAAGAAATATAGATAAGTTTTAATGAAGATATATGTGTATGTTGCTTGAGTAGAGGAAATAAACATCACTCGACACATATTGTCATGACAACATTGTTTCATGTATGGCTTCCATATGTTGGCAATGGTTGCAAGAATAGCTTGCATTTAAAAATTACCAAAGTAATTGCGTATTTTATGTTATTTTCAATAAGGCATTGTTCAATGTTGGGTTGTAGATTGAGTTGCACAACATACACAAAAAATATTATAGCCAAGAACCATATGATATCCATATGCAACATGACATTATGAGTAGACATGGAAAAGTAGTAGGGAGAACATTTAAGAAGCATTAGATGCATATACAGACATACACACTCACACATACAAATGCATTATAGACACATATATCTACAGACAACTGCATCAAGATTTTGTATGCACTAAGAACATTTAAAAGAAGATTAAAGCGATAGAAATAAAATGAAAAAAATTCAATGACACTCTACATTTTAATATTGTGCAACGATAGATTTTAATAATCTGCACTCAAGCAAAATCATAGAAGAATTGCACACGCCATAGAGGATATTCATCATTGAACATTACATAGAGAATATTATAACAAAAATAAAGTGTTATGCAACTCTAATAAAATTGAAGATAACCATATATGATGTGGCTTTATGGATGCAAAGGCATGACGACATTTAATAGCCATGGATTTAATCGAGCGAACATTATAGGTAACACCAATTGTGGAGAGATAAGAGTATGTGGAAATTGAAATAGACAAGAAGAAAATAACTATCTTGATATTTAAAACAAGTCACAGATACATATAAACATTCAAATCTGCATGCATATACACATACAAATCTATTACAGAGACATATATCTACACACATCTGTATCAAAATTTTATATGCATCCAGAAAATTCAATTACATGCATATATATTTATGTATATGTATACGTAAATGTATACATGCATGTAGCCATGTCCACAAGTATATATAAGAACAATTGTAAATACTGGTACATGTGTTAAATAGGGCGACATAACTATATAACCAAACAACATAAGAGAAAATGAGGAACATACAGTTAAAGTGAAACAAAACTATAAGCGACATTAACAATACAAAAGTAAAGAAGTGTATCTTTTATTGTTAAACATTATAAGCTATAGGCCATTGTCTTAATATATAACCAGTTAAACGAGCAACAAAGCAACAACAACAAAAAGGAAAGGTCTTCTACTATAACGGGCACTCTAAAAACAAAAAAGGAAACATATGTCTAATCAAAAGAAACTATTAAAAATATCCAAAGTCATAATTCAACATGGTTGTTTAGCATTCAAGGCAGTACGACTATTATCTTTGGAGAGTCTTGTAGGGCAGGGGAAATTGCAGAAAAATCCAAGAGCAACAACTTGCACTCAGCTTCAAAGTTTATTCTTGGAACTTTGACTATTGTTATTTTAAGCCTTGTTTTTGAATTATAGGTTTGAGTTTTAATAAGAATGTTGAAAACAAATGAAGTGTAGGTGCAACAATGATAATAGAATCAACATTCCTTGTAGTAGAAGACTCATATTGAAACATATAAAGCTCTTTTGTTGACATCTGTAGTAATCTTGTTGTAGCCTCATCAAAAGAAGTAGCCCAAATCTCGCCCGTGTGGTCTTCCATCTTTAGTTGCAACAAATATCGAAAGTCACAATAAACTATTGTTGTCTATAATTTAGGGCAGTACCACATGTTTTTGGGTCTCTTCACACATTTTCTTGCATTATTTTCCATTGGCCTCCAACGGACATGTAACGTAAAAAAATGCTTCAGTTTTAATATATTTAACTGTTGCCCTGACAATAGCATGCAAATTTTCTGGAAAGCCAAGAAAATGATCTAAGATATATCCAATAGTGACTTTTCCATTTTCCAAAGCAATATTTTGAGGCACTGTGCGGGAGGGCTCAATGGTAGGTGGCTCAACATGCCCTCGTTGGATCAAGGGATGTGCTTCTGGAATGTCAAGATTTATGTAAAGAAGAATCCCTGTGATTGTATTCATAACAACTCCATTGAAATATCCAACACATGTATTTTTAATAGCAAGTATGACAACCGAACCAGGGATGTACAACCTTTCCAGGTCATTACCCTTTGCTTCCCAATTTGGGCCCCATAAATTAACATCAATGCAAGAGGATGAAAAATCATTAAGTTTCATAGTTCTACGAATCATTTCAGACTGATCCTTTCTTTGAATAGTTGATACATTTCCTACATGCACCACAACACCAATAATATCAGTCAAAGTGTTATTGTTGCAATTTGCAATTTCATTTATTGGGATGAATTTAAATACTTTATCCAGTACAAAGGGCTCATCATCACAAAATTTCAATATCGATTTTTGATCTGAAGTGATTTCCATGTGGTTGTTCAACTTATTAAATTTCCTATCTTCTTGTTTGATTGAGCCTTTTGACACATAATAAGTGTGGCCCACCTGAACCCTATCATAATCCAATTTTTCTATGTCATTAAAGCAAGTGATTCGTATTTCTATTCCCTCACCGTCAATAATGTCAAAGCTGAATACTTGAGCCTCGCGCCCCTATTTATTGTAATGGTGCATATCCCTTTTAGTTGTTACCTGACCTTTTAGTGTCCATTTGGTTTGGTAAATATTCAAACCTTTAATAGGGTTGATATTTGTAGGAGCACTATGTTGTGTTGGGGATGTATGAATCTTGTAGACATGGAAAATGTACAATTTGATCCAACGCACTTGATCCTGATTACTAACGACATTTCTTCTTGAATCACACTCTCAGCTTATCAAAGCCTTTCATCCCTTAATTAAATAAATCATTATTTATCTAATTAGGTCTTTCTCCTCTGCTGATTAAATTAATCAATTTAATTTAATTAACCCTAAAATCCCCTTTTAATTAAATAATTCACTTTATTTGATTAAATCCCTAAAATTCTTCTTGTTAAATTAAATAAACTAAAACCTTGTTTGATTTTCTAACATTGTCCCACTTAGTTAAATAAATCAAATAATTTATTTAATTAATCATTTCCTCTCAATTCTGATTTAAATTAACTCATAAATTTGAGTCAAAATTGTCAAATTAGTTAATCCCTCATTAAATTGATCAAATCTTGATTAATTTAATCTCAATCACTAAAATCCTCTAGAGAATGCAACTTGCACAATAAATCAATTACTTTGATTTATTTAATTGCCTATTATCTCTCAACATGGAATAAAAGGGGAATATTCCCTCAAGTTTGAATTCAAAAATCCAAGTGGATGGGTACTTCCAACAAGGCATTCACTCTTCTTACATATCCTTGTGCATTGAGCCAAGTGACATTAACTCCATTTCTTTCTCCCTCCAACATGTCACATTCAAATTTCAAATTTTAATCTCATAGCATTTATCATGCACATTGACCAAAATGTGTTCATTCCTCCTCCAATCACATGTGGCCAAGTGGCCTTCTCTCATTGGTTGGTCTTTTGTCCCACATTTCTCAATTCCACTCTCTCTTCCATTTTGGAAATCTATAAAGGAAAGACTCTTCCTCTCAAACTATCAATCCACAACTTGAGTAAACTTACTCTACTCAACTTCATCCTCAATGCAAGATCTTAGCTAGGTTATTGCGGGTTTTCTCAAGAACTCTTGTTTTTCATCAAAAAATTGGATCAATCACTCATTAAATCATCAAGCTTACAAAAGGAGTTGGGAAAGGGCTGATTTCGACACACCAATCAACACCAATTCCCCCATGGGATTGATAGTTGTTCATTAAAATAGGATTTATTTACTTTCATTTGCATTGTTCTTCATTTTCTTCCTATATTAATGTTTCAATCTAATTTCATGGGGAATCTTGATTCTCACTTGCATTTGATCTAACATTGTGCTTGTTTTCTATGTTTGTGCAGGTATGAAATCAGGGTTAACAAATCCCAAATTTTGAGGCTCATCTGGACAGGGAGGGCGATTCATGATCCATTATTTGTTCTTCTTGATCTCTAAACAAATATCTAGGTTTTCCAATTAGCTGACAATTTGACATTTTGACATCTAAGGATAATATGGAAATCGCCTTGGAACCAAATGAAGATCAAATATTAAAAAATTTGGTCCCCAGAAACAAGAAAGCATACAACAAGTGCAAGTGCTGGAAAACAATAGCCAACCTTGATTCCCACAAGTTCCTACACAGATAGTTTGTTAAGCACAATATGGAACCTAGTTTCAATGCCCCTGTAAACAAAAGGTCATTATATTTTGCAAGCAAAGTCCCTATTTGCATGTGGGTTCCATCAAAGAGGAAAAATTTGTACCGGTTGACAATGCTTTGATCACCTCCTATTTTTTAGAAATACATTAGCTAAAGTACCAAAGATGATACAAAATATCCAACATCAATAGATCGTATCACATGTGTTGTCAAGGTTGGATGTACATTTGTATCCTACAAGGCAGTTTTACTCAGCCAAGGCAAAGCAATTAGATGTTCAAGGCTACAAGATAACTCTAGAAACCAAAATAAAGGGAAAGAGATAGCACACAATGAATCAAATATTGGTATCCAATAAACAAGGAAGCATATAGCAATCTTGAAACATTTGAAAACTACAATCTTTTATTTTCCTAACACATAGGTCACTCCCAAATGGCTAGTAAATCATTTAAAGAAAAAGGAAACATAAATAGTTTGAATATAAATTAGTTAGAATATATATTACAACAACTCTCAATTCAAATGAACCATATTCACAGTTCGCTGGATGCACATGCCAAAGTGTCAATATAATATTTAGGAACAAAAAGAAAACAAGGAACAGACTTACAAGACTGTTGCCTACAAATTGTTCATCAACTTGCGGAGAGCCAAATTCCACCAACATTCCTAGGTGTGCTCTTTTAAAAGTTGAGAGCTGCAATTCCGACAACTGACTATAAGCTCTATGCCACAACAACACGAGGGCCAAATGTTCAATTAAAGCAACAAAGACTAAGAAGAACCATAGCCAAAACACATACAAGCAATATGAAACACCAATAAAATGACAACCATCAAGATCTTCAAAACACGAGTCAAAAAAAAGTCGTCAGCCACATGGGCCATCATATCACCAATTTTTGGCCCATCATGATCCTGCACATGCCCAGGAAATCAAACAAGGTTTTGATTCAAGGAAAAAGAATATTCAACTTTTAAACCCCTAGAGTTGATACATACAAATCTGTGTAGTCTAACGAGAACCAAAAGAATTAATGGGAAAGTTACTTCATGTTATTGTTAGATGATTATTCAAGAAGGACATGGGTAACTTTTCTTAAAGAAAAGTCTCAAGCTTTAGAAAGGTTCAAAAAATTTAGAGCTATGGTAGAGAATGGAATTGGTTCAATGATTAAATGTTTAAGGTATGACAGAGGTGGATAATTTACTTCTCATGATTTTGATAAGTATTGTGAAAAATATGGAACTCGAATACATTTATCTACAACTAGAACACCTCAACAAAATGGAGTTGTTGAGAGAAATAATAGAACTATTCTAGATATGGCTAGAACAATGTTAAATGAAGCCAAATTATCTAATAGATAATGGAAGGAATTCATTCATACTGCTATTTATATTCTTAATAGAGAACAATCAATATTGAACCATGATCAGACTCCATATGAGTTATGGAAAGGCGGGCTTGCATCTATGAAATATTTCAAAATATTTGTAAACAAATGTTTTATAAAAAGGGATGAAGATAATTTGAGTAAATTTGAGACAAGATCAAATGAAGGAATATTTACAAGTTATTCAACTACAAGAAAATATTTTAAGTGCTACAATAAAATATCACAAGGGTATGTGCAGGATCATCATGGAAAAAACAAGCCCTTAAGTGGCAATAAAATTCAGAAAATCAGAGTTAGGCAACTTGACATAAAAATTTCAATAAGTTATCTATATTATTTCAAAAATATGTAAATAGAATCTGTAGCAAATTGAATGTAGTTTCTAAACTACTAGGTTTATTTATTTATTTTAAATCTATTTGGGGAAAATTTAAAATTTCAATGCAGTAGTACTTAAATTTCAGGGGAAAAAAAAGAAGTAGATGTCTCTCTGACCACCCTAACCACAATAAAATGATAATATTTTTTTATAATATTTTAGATATAAGTAGGGGATTCATGTCCCGATGTGATGCATATTTTTTTGTAATTTTTTTCCAAGTAAATAATTAATTATGATTTTTTTATTACAAATTTTAAAAAATATAAAAACTTGTATGTCTAACAACCTTAACTTGGTCAAAAATTCATGAATTTTTTTTTTAATCCTATATTATGCAAAGCATAGAATGTGACACATGTTTCTGATTCAAAAAATGTGATACCGTTTGAAAGTTATAGATGTTTTTCAATCATCCTATCAATTAGGACTTTAGTCGTAATTCAAATAGAAAATGAATAATAGTTATTTATTAAATTCAAAGTAAAGAATAATTTATATTGGTGGAAAGCTGATAAAATCATTTAAAAACCCTTTTCATCTCATCAATTTTGGGTAAAAAAAAATTCGACAACCACATGGGCCATCATATCACTTAGATATCGCCACTTTTTGGCCCATCATGATCCTGCACATACCCACAAAAAGTAGTTGAAGGTGTGAATGTCAGAGTGGATGAAGATTACTCTCAGATGTTACACAAAGATGACATATAATCAAAAGTCCATGTTTATGAAGAAAAAGAAGTATCTGCAAAAGAAGAGCCAGAAGAGGAAATTGATACTAAAGAATAAGAGAAATCGATTAGTACTCCAAAAGCTCCACCCAAATTTTTCAAAAGAGGTCATTTTGAGAAGAAAATTCTTGGAAATAAAACTCATGATGTCATGACTAGAAGAAATCTTACTCAATAAGAATAGGTAAACTATTGTTAACTATTCGAAGCAATGCCTAAATCTTATGAAGCTAGTAAAGAGGAAAGTTAGATTGAAGCCATGAAAGAAGAAATTAGTCAAATAGTGAAAAATCAAACTTGGAAACTTGTCCCTGGGCCTGCTAATAAGAATTTCATAGGCTCAAAATGGGTGTTTAGAAAAAAATTGAATGAATATGGGAAGATAACAAGAAACAAATCTATATTATTCTAGAAGTTTTATGCTCAAGTTGAGGGTAAATATTTTGATGAGACATTTGCACCTATAGCTAGACTTCAAGCTATTAGAATGTGTTTTACATATTTAGTTTATAAGAATTTCAAATTATACTAGATGGATGTAAAATTTACATTTCTTAATGGCTATTCGGATGAGGAAGTTTATATGGAGCAACCTGAACGGTTTACTGTGGCTAAAAACAAAGATTATGTACATATAGATTGAAAAAGGCGTTGCATGGTTTAAAACAAGCCCCTAGGGCTTCGTATTCCAAGTTGGACAAATATCTCCAACAACAAGGGTATAATAAAGGTATTGTTGACAACAATTTTTATTTCAAATGTGAAGGTGAGCATATACTGGTTGTCATTGTTTATGTTGATGACATTATTTTTGGTAGCAACTATGATGAAATGTGCAAAGGTTCGGCTAATACAATGCAAAAAGATTTTGAGATGTCCATGTTAGGAGAATTTACATTTTTCCTTGGTTTACAAGTTAATTAGTTAGACACAAGAATTTTCATTTCTCAGACCAAGTATGTGAAGGAAATTTTAAAGAAATTTAAGATGGAAGATTGTAAGCCAGTTAGCCCACCTATGGTTACTAGATGTAGGCTCGGAAAAGATGATAAATATGAATTCTTAGATCAAGAATTATATAGGTGCCATGATTGAAATCCTTTTATATCTTACTAAAACAAGGCCTGATATCATGCAAGCAATTTGCATGGTTGTTAGATTTCAATTTTCTCCTAAGGAAACACATGTTAAAGCTATGAAGATAATTTTTAGATACTTGAAGATTACATTAGAATATGGTCTATGGTATCTTGGTGGTGATTATTTCACTTTAACTATATACAGTGATGTATATTGGGCCGGTTGTGTGGATGACAAAAAGAGCACTAGCGGTGGTGCCTTCTTTCTAGGAGATAGATTGGTAGCATGGTTAACTAAGAAACAAGAATCGGTTTCTTTATCAACTATTGAAGTTGAATATATTATTATTGCATCTTGTTGTACTCAAGTGTTGTGGATGAAACAAACACTGCAAGAGGGTAAACCCACAAAAGTAGTTTACAATTCGAATGGGGAAGGAAAACTTGCAAAAATTGACCCCATGCCAAAAAAATTCATTCTTGGGGTTTGAACGAACCAAAAGAGGGTTCACTCGAACCTAGGTTCAAGTGAACCCATTTAATGCATCCCGCCAAAAAATAAAATGAAAACCCCTTTTTCAAAGGGAGTTCACTCGAAACCCCCCGGTTCGAGCGAACCCCCCTTTTTCCCTGATTCCTGCTCTCTGTCACAAAAAAATCAAAAAAATTGCACTTCAGAGCTCGGATTGAAGATGAAAATGGCAGAGACTTCAAAGACCCAACTAGAATCAGGTAGTCCTCAGAACAAGCTATCCAATGACTATAATTTTAATATGTTTTGGTTTTATTATGTATTTGTTTTTTTAGTTTTATTACACATAGGTTTTTCATTGAAAATAAAGAAAGCTCTTTGTTCTACGTATTGAAAAAATAGTATATTATCAAAATGATTTGTTTTTAAATGTGTTCAGGTTGGGTATCGATTTCCTTGATCCATTAAAAAAAAAATGAATTTCAATACATACAAAAAAAGTTATGTTGTATACAATTCGCCTATGTTTGAATTGTAATTGGTTTAACTTCGAAACTTGATTAAGGAATTAATATTTAATAAAACACTATCAAACCAAATGAACTGGTTAGATATCATAGTTACAAATCAAAATTTGAAAAAATTAGAATTTTATCCTTCATACTAAAAAAATTATGTTGTATACAGTGAGAATCAGTCCTTAAAAATGTTGTTTACTGATAAAAACTAGTTTTCGAAGGAGATGGAAAAAAAGTGCAATTTGATTCCAAAAAGATTGAAAAAAATATATTTATAATCTATAGACAAAACTTCACAAATCACTAGTTTGCATCATCTTCAAATTCCTCACGGTTTAGCTGCTATAGGAGCTCGAAAGTGGAGATTTAGTTAAAACAATTCGATTCAGTGTCTAGTTTGCCCAAAAATTGTAAACCAGTATTGTGGGATCACCCAAGATATTAAGGTGATTTTTGATGGGCTATTCAGTATATATTGTGATAATACTAGTGCAATAAATATCTCTAAGAATAATGTTATGCATTCTAGAACCAAGCACATATCTATTAAATATCATTTTCTCAAGGAGAAAGTTGTTGCTCATGAATTCCAATTTGAATATGTTCCTACAAAGAATCAATTGGCAAATGTTTTCACAAAACCCCTTCCAAAGGAGTCATTTGAAAAACTCAAGGATAAATTGGGAGTTGTTCCTTTGTAATACCCCTATATTTTGCCCTCTGGCTGGACAATGTGTCCTTGTGTTGTTTGTTGCTTTGATGTCTTTCTGGATATTCAGATACCTTATTATGTGTGTTGTATGTTTGTACTTTGACTATGGAACTCAGTTACTATTTGATCGCTATCTGTAAAGCGATGTGAATGTTATATTTTGATGTGCTGGTATTTTAATCAGATGTTATCATGATGGCATGTTTTGGATTAGCTTGGTGGATAATTGAATTAATGATGTTTTATGCTTTTAATTAAAGTAATATGTTAGATATGTCAGTTAGTAATATTGTATTGGTGAAGGGGATGATATCGCAACACTCGCTTGCGAGCGCCCTGCGATTCTGTGATTTACTCTTCACGGTGTGTGTTAATTATGACATATATATGCATGTGGATATACTCTTTGTTCGTAGGTTGACAGGTACAGGACATCGACTCCACCTAGGTTCACAGGTTTGAGTGTGTCCATTGCCCAACGACATTCGATTGGGAGATAGTGGCTAGGTTTTTCGTGCCAAGTCATCACCCTAGTCATAGTGTATCGTCGGGTCTTAGTCGGGTTGTGTTGCTTTGAATATTGTCCCTTCTCTTTGATTTTGATCATTTTTTATAAAGGAAAATAAATTCTTCTGTAATTAAATTGTGGATTAAAACTGATCTCGTGTTATTTTTGTAATGTAATTTATTTTATTAATTAATTTAATGTAATTAATAAATAATTTAATCATGGATTAAATTTATTTTATTAATTAAATGAAATTGATGTTGTGTAAATAATTTAAGTTATTCTTTTTGAATTTATGGATAAATTGTTCAAATTAGAAAAATTAAAGAAAAGGTTTTAAATTGCATTTTAAGAAATTTGAAATTCAAAAATTCAAAAAAAAAAAAGATATTTGTTATTTTGTTTTGAAAAATTGATGAGGGTTGTTGCATGGATATTTTGGAAAATTTTATTGATTATTTGAGGATTTTGAATGAGTTTTTTTTAACAAGCATGAAAAATTGAAAATAGAGGAGAGGAAGGAATTTGTTGATGTTTGTGGGTTTGAATTGAATTTGTGGAAATTGCTGATTTGAAGAGGGAATCAAAGCAAGGACTTGTGCACCATTTGAATCTTCTCAAACTTTTGATACCAGGTTCATGTTTTTCAATTTTATTTGTTTTGAAAATAGATTTGTAAATGTTTTATTGTTGGAAATCATGTTGGAAAATTCAAAACCTGATCTATGTTGAAAACTTCATGTTGTTTTCTTTTAGCAAATCATAAACCTTTGTCTTTATTTGAGTTTTCTCAAGAAAAGAAAAAAAAAGGTGTTATTGGCTGTAACTGGTTGTTTTTCAACATGGTTTTCTCAATTTGTTACAGTTTCAGTTGTGAAAATATATATATATTTTGAGATATATATATATATATATATTATATATATATCTATATATATTTTTCATTATTTTAAAATGTTATGTTGTTAAAAATTTTGTTGAAAAACCCCATGAAACGGTGCGGATTTCAAAATCCATAGAAAAAAAATATTTTGGGAAAAAGTTTATATCAAAAAAAAATTCGTTAAAAATAAATAAATAAATAAATAAATTGGGGTTGGGCAACTGGGGCTCGACCCACGATTGCCCCCATGGGAGGCATTGTGGGGATTCGTGCTAGCCGCAACCACTGCCAGGCGGTAGCTTGGCACCACTGCTAGCACAAAGGTGGTCAGTTGTGCTAAGCACAACTGAGCCACCCTGTGGGGATGGCGATGCATAGCTGTCGGCCACCCCAAGGGTCGGTTGTGGCCCGGCCTCCGCCAACGCCCAGTTCCCAAACCCGTCATTGCCTCAAAATCTGCGGTCGATGCCCTTTTGGTCATCCTTAAGCATGCAGCCCGAGGGAGCCGCAACCCAACCCTAAAGATTGGCGCGCGGCCCGAGGCCAGCCATCTTTGCTTTTCAAAAAAATAATAATAAAATAAAAGATATTTATTTTATTATTTTTATATATATAATTTAATATTATTTTATATTATAATATTAATTATTAATATATATTATATTAATTATAATATGTATTAATGGTTAATGTTATATTATATAATAATATGATATTGTATAATTTGGTTTCATATAATTAAATTGGTATATATATATATATATTTAAATTATATTTTTTCTTATGGCATGATTTAAGTCAAATTGAGCAAATTAAAACATGATAACTTTAGTAAATCATTGTTTGATTTTAAAATATTAATTTTAAAGGAGAAGTGATTATGATTTAAATAATATGTCTTTTTAAGGACCAGTTAATTGCTTTAAATTAGATATAAGGAAGGGAGGAAGCAATAATTATTTATATCAATGAATTTTGATTTGTAGGATTAACTAGTTAATTTATCATTATTTAAATGCAAGTAGGGAAATTAAATAATTAGTGTTAATTTCTCCTTTATCTCAAAAGATGTATTTTAATTCAGTTTTATTGATGCAATAAATTACTGATTGTTGATGAGGAAATTGATTTAGTAAATCCAAAGTAGATTTAATTCATGTCTTCTTGTTCTTCTTGATTGTGAACTGTTTATGTTTTCGTTTGGGGGAAATTGTGTGGTAGAGGTTAATAAGTCTTCCAGTTGGGGTTTCAGTTATGTGGGTTGTCATATGATGTTTGTCAACCTGTTTTGAATTCCTTGGGTAGTGCATGGTGTCTAGTCAGTGTTTAACCCAGTTTCCATGAACGGGGATGTTTTGTGCCTCCTCTGGAAGGAGTGGTTTATGCGATTTATGACTCTTTGTAAGGAGTGGCTTTCTTATCTTTATTACCTCTAGTGTTTGGAGAGGGTTTTAACTTATGTCGCCTCCTGAGAAATGAGTGGTTGTGATATCTTGTTTGTTTGCACTTTGTTACCCTTAGAGTTTGGTTGGATTGTGTTTTGTCAAGTAGAAGAGTGGCTTCCGTTAGGCGTCAGAGCCCAAAGAGGTAAATTGGATAACCTTTGGAGGTGGTTTAATCAAGTGATAACTAAAACAATACTTAGAAGATTAGGACTAACTTCTCACTAATCAAGATAATTTTTCCTCACTCATAGACATAAGGTCTCGTTTAGACTTGGGATGAGTGGGAAGGCCTGGAATGGCAAGGTCATCTATCTTGTCTGTACAAAAGGTATTTGATTCTGCATGAGTAAGTGTGGGGGTCAGGATTCGGTTGAGGCCACCAGGATAACCCTTAGTGGGGGTCAGAGCCTATGAAGATTCCCAGAGGTAATCCCATGTCGAGCTATGTGATGACACTCTATCTAGGACAACAATTGGTATTTGATTTTGTGTGTATGTTTTTCTTAACATACTTGATCTACTTTATATCTGCAAGCAATGTGACCATGTTAGAGTTGTACTTGTGTTGCACTTGTGGTGGTATGGTTCTTGTGTTTGGTTGTATCAGTATGAGTCAGTATGTTTTAGCCTGTGTCTAGAGGTAGATGGTCTTGTCTTGGAATCCTTGTTACTATCTCCTAGCATGGGGGGTGGACCTTCGGGTACCACTTGGTTGGGTGGAATGTGCACCTTACTCCATTGGGTTTTTCTCCTTGATTGTGTGGATGATATTTCTAGTTGGAGAGCTTGTATGATCCAGTTTCATTTCATGCCTTATTTATTTCAGTTGATCTAGTGATTTATTACCCCCCATTTGTTATCGAGGTGGAAAGTTGTAATTTTTAATCATGCTCATTGGATTTACCTCATTCGTGGAATGAGAGATGTAATCTCCTTATTATATCATTATACTTTGGGATCTCATGGTATCTCGTATGCTTTGATGTAATTTATCATGTATGGAATGTATGTATTTCTAAATTATTAAGTAAATGAATGTTATGGTTTCAATTCATTTTTTTTGTTGAGGTTCTAAATAACATCTGTCTCATAACCTTAGGGGTTGTTTGCAATGGGTAATGAACTTGCATGTTATTTGTTCTTAAACAAAAAAAAAATTAGTCTGTTTGTGTAGTTAATTGCAACTTCCTCTAGGGTTGTGTGGCGAGGTGTTACACATGGTATCAGAGCCTAAGTTTAAACATTGGGTACTCTGAGATTATGATGGACCCATTAAGCTTTTAGTTGTGTAGGTTTTTAAGTTGTGTACCTTGCCTAATACCTTGATGTGTCTATGTAGGATTATGCCTCCCAGACACAGAAGAGGTACAGGGCGTGGATGTGGCCATATAGGCAGTCGTAGTGGGAGTCAACATGACTCTCCTCCTCATGTATCATTCATTCCAAACCATGAGGAACATCGAGCATCTTAGAGTGCACCAAGGGCTAGTGATCATCAACAGGATCCACCTAGGATTGAGGTTGCACGTAGAGTACTTGAGGAGGCATTGGTGCTCCTTGGTCCGCGATAGGTAGATGCACAAGGTAATCCTGGTGTGAGAGTAGTGCCAGTGCAAGCGAGACAGTAGGCTCAGCACATATGATGAATTTTTTCAGGGCACGTCCATCTTTATTTGATGGAGTAGGAAGTGGCTTAGAGGCTGAGACTTGGCTCATGGACCTCAACCGATGGTTTTCTTTGCACCCTTATGGTAGTAATACCAAAGCGTGGTGCGCTATTGTGCATTTGCGAGGACTCACGTCCACATGGTGGAGGGTGGAGGAGTAGAAGCTCCACCTAGACATTAATTTGGTGCCTTGGGATATGTTTTTAGAGCAGTTCAATGCCTATTTATTATGTGACCAGTGGCATCAGCACCGAGGTGATGAGTATCACATCTTGAGCCAGATGGCATTGTTGGTAGCAAACCTAGCCATGGCACTAGGAGACCACACTGATGTCAGATTGACAGTGATTCATTAGCTGGGTCTAGTGCACGATGGGGTCAGACTCAGGGAGTTGGATCACCGATGGCTCAATAAGGACCTACTCTGAGTGGGCAGTAGCAGAGTGCACTTGGGAAGCATAAGGACTCTCAATCGTATCAGGATGATGGTGGTTCTTCACCTAGGAGGAACCGGAACTGGTAGCACAACAAGCACAATCGTCAAGGGCAGCCAGCCCAAAGTTCACAACCTGTGGCTAACTAGGGTAGTATGTAGTATTATACTACACCTTTAGGAGATAGAGGGTTTAGTCATAACACGGGGTGTTACTCTTGCGGCCAACAGGGCCACCTTGCTAGGGATTGTCCTCGGTGGAACACTTTTGGAGTTGGTCGCTCAGTGCAGGATACTCACCCTCAGGGGTCGAAGTTTTGATTTGGATGCGGTTTGTCTGAGGGAGTTATGTCCCTACTTGTTTGCAGGCTTCCAGGAGTAAGCCTAACCCTAGGGGGGAGGATGTAATACCCCTCTGTTTTTCCCTCTGCCTGGACAGTGTGTCCTTGTGTTGTTTTTTCCTTTGATGTGTTTCTGGATATTCAGATACCTTATTATGTGTGTTGTATGTTTGTACTTTGACTATGGAACTCAGTTACTATTTGATCGCTATCTGTAAAGCGATGTGAATGTTATATTTTGATGTGCAGGTATTTTAATCAAATGTTATCAATATGGCATGTTTTGGATTAGCTTAGTGGATAATTGAATTAATGATGTTTTACACTTTTGATTAAAGTAATATGTTAGATACGTCAGTTAGTAATACTATATTGGTGAAGGGGACGGTATCGCATCACTCACTTGTAAGCGCCCTACGATTCCGTGATTTCCTCTCCATGGTGTGTGTTAATTATGACATATATATGCATGTGGATATACTCCATGTTCGCAGGTTGACAGGTACAGGACATCGATTCCACCTGGGTTCACAGGTTTGAGTGTGTCCATTGCCCAATGACATTCGATTGGGAGATAGCAGCTAGGTTTTTCGTGCCAAGTCATCACCCTAGTCATAGTGTATCGTCGGGTCTTAGTCAGGTTGTGTTGTTTTGAATATTGTCCCTTCTCTTTGATTTTGATCATTTGTTATAAAGAAAAATAAATGCTTCTGTAATTAAATTGTGGATTAAAATTGATCTCGTGTTATTTTTGTAATGTAATTTTTTTTATTAATTAATTTAATGTAATTAATAAATAATTTAATCATGGATTAAATTTATTTTATTAATTAAATGAAATTGATGTTGTGTAAATAATTTAAGTTATTCTTTTTGAATTTATGGATAAATTGTTCAAATTAGAAAAATTAAAGAAAAGGTTTTAAATTGCATTTTAAGAAATTTGAAATTCAAAAATTCAAAAAAAAAAAAGATATTTGTTATTTTGTTTTGAAAAATTGATGAGGGTTGTTGCATGGATATTTTGGAAAATTTTATTGATTATTTGAGGATTTTGAATGAGATTTTTTTAACAAGCATGAAAAATTGAAAATAGAGGAGAGGAAGGAAATTATTGATGTTTGTGGGTTTGGATTGAATCTGTGCAAATTGTTGATCTGAAGAGGGAATCAAAGCAAGGACTTGTGCACCATTTGGATCTTCTCAAACTTTTGATACTAGGTTCATGTTTTTCAATTTTATTTTTTTGAAAATAGATTTGTAAATTTTTTGTTGTTGGAAATCATGTTGGAAAATTCAAAACCTCATCTATGTTGAAAACTTCATGTTGTTTTTTTTCAGCAAATCATAAACCTTTGTTTTTATTTGAGTTTTCTCAAGAAAAGAAAAGAAAAAGGTGTTCTTGGCTATAACTGGTTGTTTTTCAACTTGCTTTTCTTAATTTTTTACAATTTCAGTTGTGAAAATATAATATATATAAGTATATATATATATATATATTCTGAGATATATATATATATATATGTGTGTCTTTATATTATATCTATATATATATTTTTAATTTTAAAAAAATGTTATGCTGTTAAAAAATTTGTTAAAAAACCCCATGAAAGGGTGTGGATTTCGAAATCCGTAGGAAATCCGAAGAAAAAAAATGTTTTAGAAAAAAATTTATATCAAATTTTTTTTTGTTAAACAAAAAAGATTTTGGGGTTTGGCAATTGGGGCTCGACCCACAGTCACCCCCATGGGAGGCATTGTGGGGAGCCGCACAAGCTGCACCCACCATCGGGCGGTGGCTTGGCACCGCTGCCAGCACAAAGGTGGTCGGTTGTGCTAAGCACAGTCGAGCCACCCTATGGGGACGGCGGTGCACAACCACTGGCCACCCCAAGGGTTGGTTGTGGCCCGGCCTCCACCAGCACCCAAAGCCCAAACCCGCCACTGCCTACAAATCTAAGGTCGCCGCCCTTTTGGCCATCCTTAAGCACGTGACTCGAGGCAGTCGTGACCCAACCCTAAATGTTGGCGTGTGGCCCGAGGCCAACCATCTTTGCTTTTCAAAAAACATAATAATAAAATAAAAGATATTTATTTTATTATTTTTATTTATATAATTTAATATCATTTAATATGATAATATTAATTATTAATATATATTATATTAATTTTAATATTAGTTATTAATATATATAATATTAATTATAATATGTATTAATGGTTGATGTTATATTATATAATAATATGATATTGTATAATTTGGTTTCATATAATTAAATTTGTATATATATATATATATATATATATTTAAATTATGTTTTTTCTTATGGCATGATTTAAGTCAAATTGAGCAAATTAAAACATGATAACTTTAGTAAATCATTGTTTGATTTTAAAATATTAATTTTAAAGGAGAAGTGATTATGATTTAAATAATATGTCTTTTTAAGGACCAGTTAATTGCTTTAAATTAGATATAAGGAAGGGAGGAAGCAATAATTATTTATATCAATGAATTTTGATTTGTAGGATTAACTAGTTAATTTATCATTATTTAAATGCAAGTAGGGAAATTAAATAATTAGTGTTAATTTCTCCTTTATTTGAAAAGACGTATTTTAATTTAGTTTTATTGATGCAATAAATTACTGATTGTTAATGAGGAAATGGATTTAGTAAATCCAGAGTAGATTTAATTGATGTTTTGTTATTTGTCTTGATTGTGAACTGTTTCCATTTTCGTTTGGGGGAAATTGTGTGGTAGAGGTTAATAAGTCTTCCAGTTGGGGTTTCAGTTATGTGGGTTGTCGTATGATGTGAGTCAACCTATTGTGAATTCCTTGGGTAGTGCATGGTGTCTAGTCAGTGTTTAACCCAGTTTCCACGAACGGGGATGTTTTGTGCCTCCTGTGGAAGGAGTGGTTTATGCGATTTATGACTCCTTGCAAGGAGTGGCTTTGTTATCTTTGTTACCTCTAGTGTTTGGAGAGGGTTTTAACTTATGTCACCTCCTGAGAAAGGAGTGGTCATGATATCTTGTTTGTTTGCACTTTTTTACTCTTAGAGTTTGGTTTGATTATGTGTTGTCAAGTAGAAGAGTGGCTTTTGTTAGGTGTCAGAGCCCAAAGAGGTAAACTGGATAATCTTCGGAGGTGGTTTAATCAAGTGATAACTAAAACAATACTTAGAAGATTAGGACTAACTTCTCACTAATCAAGATAATTTTTCCTCACTCATAGACACAAGGGCTCGTTTAGACTTGGGATGAGTGGGAAGGCCTGGAATGGCAAGGTAATATATCTTGTCTATACGAAAGGTATTTGATTTTGCATGAGTGAGTGTGGGGGCTGGGATTCAGTTGAGGCCACCAGGATAACCCTTAGTGGGGGTCGAAGCCTATGAAGATTCCCAGAGGTAATCCCATGTTGAGCTATGTGATGACACTCTGTCTAAGACAACAGTTGGTATTTGATTCTGCGTGTATGGTTTTCCTAACATACTTGATCTACTATATATCTAGAAGCAATGTGACCATGTTAGAGTTGTACTTGTGTTGCACTTGTGGTGGTATGGTTCTTGTGTTTGGTTGTATCAATATGAGTCAGTATGTTTTAGCCTGTGTCTAGAGGTAGATGGTCTTGTCTTGGAATCCTTGTTACTATCTCCTACCAGGGGGGGTGGACCTTCGGGTACCACTTGGTTGGGTGGAATGTGCACCTTACTCCGTTGAGTTTTTCTCCTTGATCGTGTGGACAATATTTCCAGTTGGAGAGCTCGTATGATCCGATTTCATTTCATGCCTTATTTATTTTAGTTGATCTTGTGATTTATTACCCCTCATTTGTTATCGATGTGGAAAGTTGTAATTTTTAGTCATGCTCATTGGATTTACCTCATTCGTGGAATGAAAGATGTAATCTCCTTATTATATCATTGTACTTTGGGATCTCATGGTATCTTGTATGCTTTGATGTAATTTATCATGTATGGAATGTATGTATTTCTAAATTATTAAGTAAATGAATGTTATGGTTTCAATTCATATTTTTTGTTGAGGTTCTAAATAACCTTTGTCTCGTAACCTTAGGGGTTGTTTGCAATGGGTGGTGAACTTGCTTGTTATTTTTTCTTAAACAAAAAGAAAATAGTATTTTTGTTTAGTTAATTGTAACTTCCTCTAGGGTTGCATGGTAGGGCATTACATCCTTCTCCTCTTTCTACTTGAATAGAAAAGGTATTTATCCAGGGGGAGCACAAAAAATTACTTTGTTATCCCTATTTTATCCTTTTGTAATTTATGTAAAAGGGGGAGAATGAAAATAATATATGTTGGATGAAATTTGTGAATAGTGTTTCCATTTTCAAAGTTTTTTCAAAGTTTTTTCAAATATTTTCCATTGAGTTTCTCACAAGGTTTCCATTTTCAAAGGTGTTGCCATCAATGACAAAGGGGGAGATTTTTGGAATTGTTGTCATTGATGTCAAAGGGTAATCATGTTGATCATTAATGTACATGAATCTACTCTAAAAGTTTATTTATACTTGCAGTATAAGTTCAAAAGAGTTTCATAAGTTCTGACTTCAGGCATTGAGCTTACCTCCTACTACTTGTAAGAAGAATGAAATGACTTAGAGTGTTTGAGTGAAGTCCAATTTTGGACCTTGGGAATTAGGAATCCCTTATATTGCATGATGAACAATTGCAAGTGTTTTAGGAATCAGGTTCAAGGTCTACATCATACTAAAGGTTTTTGGACTTCATATTTTAGTCATACTTTATATCGTAAATAAATGGAGAAGGAATGTGTTATGTCTAAAAAGGAGTCAAGCATCAAACATCAAATTTAAGTATTATTCCTTAACTTAAGGTTAAGCAAGCGGTAAATGGTAGATGCAAACCCCAACCCCCGAAAAATGTATCGAGCATCAGAGATCAGTTTTAAGGCTTATGCTTTAATGGTTTGACAAGTATAAGCAAGGTGTGTGAAGAAAGCCCGAAGGTCGACACCCAAAAGAATTAATGCCTATGAAGGAGATTCTCAAGTATCACGGGTTGAAGTTAAAGCTTTTTCCTTAACAAGAATGGTAAGTATGCAGTAAGAAGGAAGCCCAAATGCTAATACGCAAAAGGGTCAAGTATGCTGAAGGAAGTTCAGGCATAGTGGATTGGAAGGTTGGATTACACCTTTTCAAAGGTAGGTAAGTGGTAAGTGGTAAGAGTGAACCCTGAAATATAATGGCTTAAAGGATTATTCAGAGTTTTGATGAGTGGAAGAATAATTTGTGTCTTAAGCTAAAGTGGTAGATGGTAAAGGGTAAGATTGAAGGTCAAACCTCAGTAGGTGCAAAAGGTTTCAAAATTATGTAAACTTGAGCATGATTTTTAAGACCTTCATAGCACTTCATGTAAAAGGTAAGAGGTATTAGCGACTTTTGACCCTCGAAGGAAAGGAAACATAAAGTCAGTGCAACAGACGAAGTTTTTACAATGAATATAGGTGACATTGATTTAAAGAAAGATTAATCTAATTGCTATATTTTATTAAGGTAAAAAAAATTAATGAGTACCATTAGATCATGGTGGTAAGCTGAAGATAAAGGGTTATTCAAAATGTGAAAATGATTATTTTTAGAGGTCAAAATTTGACAGATAGTTATAGAAGGGAAGTTGATTCAAATATTTTGCTAACAAATAATTTAGGGTGACGATTGTGATGCAGTTGGGGTTTGATTAATGGTGAAATGGTTATTGTTGCAATCAAGATGTGTGCATGGGTGAGTTTTGAATATAGTATCTTCTCATTGCATGTGTAGTGTATAGGTATCAATAAAGTATTATTCGAATACATGCAATTTTTTGAATTGAATACTTGTTCAAGGGTGTTATAGGATATTGTGATATATGAAAATCTATCAGAATGATGAACATTGAGTATGAGAAGAGAGAAGTGGAGTGCAAAGAAAGCAAGGCAGTTTAATGATTTGAAAAGGTGCATCCTCAGGTTGATGAAGAACTAGTACATCATCACATATGAATGAGTAATGTTGTAGAGGTTGGTTCCTCAAAAAGGTTGAGTTGGTGCTCAATTAGGTGTGCAATGCACCAGGAGGTTGGTGCCTCAAAACATTGTCTTGGGTGTAAATGTACCTATAAGTGGGTTCTTATAAAACATATGAAATCTTTTATTGTGAGGTTGGATTTGAGTAGTACACTCAAGCATCTTTTCTCACCATGAGATTTTCCCTTCTAGGGTTTTCCACATATATCTGGTGTCTTCTTTATGTGTGATGTTTTTGTGGAATCTTAAATCTTTTTTTCTGGTAGAACTTGATAAAAATTTGTATACAGTGATTCACCCCCCTCTTAGTGCATTGGTGTTCTTTTAACAGCCAATCCCTCCAAGTAACCAACCATTCAAAATGAAAAATTCATAGGTTATTTGTGTGATCTGATTGGGATTTAAAAAACACCAACATGATGTTTTGGATTTCATGTTTAGAGAAATTATTAGTGGTAATCAATATTTGAAAATAGACTATACTGATTCACCCCCTCCTCTCAATATATTTTGTGCCCTCCATAAACCTCCATTTGTGATTTCCATTCACGGTAGTTATATAGAGTTAGAAGTAAAACTTTAGGAAAATCGATGATAAAATAAAAAAGTAAAATAGATGAACAACAAATTACCCCTCAAAATACAAGCAAATAACCCCTTTGTGCCAAAGAAAATTCCACTCTTTTGCAAATTTACAAGGTATGCCAAAGTACAAATCTGAATTCAAACTAAAATTTTAAAATTTTGGCAAAAAACTACAAAAGGTGTGTGCATAAAATTGAATTGCTCGTGAATACCTTTTGTATGCCATAATAATTGGGTAGAACATAGTCCAAAGAAAAAAATTATGAACTTGGAGGCTAAAAAACAAGATCTGAATTTCTAAAATTCTAAAACATCAAATAGAAAAATTATGAAAAATCACTTGCAGCACTAGAAAATTCACAAAGCCAACATTCTCGCAATATTTCATTTTCAAAATTTGGCCTCCTAGATCAATAGTTATTGCAAAATTTTAAAAAAACATTTTTTTAGGGCCTAGGGATTAAAATTGGGCTCCTCGAGGCTAAAACTTGGTCACTCCATTTGACTTCCTACTGGAGAAAATAAAAAATAAAACTTTCATCACGTGGGTGACCATGATGTGGCACTCTTTGGTGATGAAATCTCCACTTGCCACTCAAGTTGTGGATGGAGATTGAATTAACCCACTACACACGTGACCCTAAGGCTCCAAAGCCTTTGACTAGGTGGATAACCATGATGGCTCAGAATAAAACCCATTGGGGATTATATTCAAAACAAAAAAAATAAATATTAAAAATAATGAATTAAAAATATTTTTTCGTACTACTATGACAATACAATACCAATACATTGATGTGACTTTTGAATGACATAGAGATTGCATAATAATGATGCCAACATCAAATAAGAACATGTCAAGTACAATGGAGGAATATTCCCATTGACTAGCTAACTGTGACTACATACTAATAGTTGTATGGTACATATTTGTATTGTATGGATTTCATATGATGAAGAACAATAAAAACTTGTGATGCCCCCTAGAAAAAAAGTATCCTTTTTGATGATTTTATAGTCAATATTTAGGTTTTCAAGCCTTTCAAACACGATGGTAGGGTCATATTTGGCTCAAAGTGCTCCAAAAATTTAGGTACCTCTTAGATTTGGCAACTTTAACCCTACTTGAAACCCTTGTAGATCTAACAAAACATGACAATCTAATAAAATGAAAGGAAAAAATAACTTTTGTTTCTACTCTAGATTCAACTATGAGGTGTTTAAAACCCCAAAATGCACCTAGAAAAATATCCAAGCCAAGATGAATAACTCAAAAATGGGAAGTATTCTACAACACTAGAGCTCTAATATCATGTAGGAGTTAATGGTGACTCCCAAAATCCCTAGGGATAGTTGCTAGACCAAAATATCTTCCACAAGAGAGAAAATGGCAAGAATAGCTTGTTATAATTATGGGTGCAAGATTGATACAAATGTACATGAGAGGCATTACTTATAAATGCAAGGTGAGTGATAGCATTAGCCAATATTATGACATCTATCTTAATCCTATGTTATGAGATAAATATTAAATGACCTAGATAACTAATATTAAATAAAATTTAAAAATATAGGATACGATAAAATCATATCTAGACAACTAAACTTCATGAAATACACCTAAGACCTAAGTAAACTTAACATGTGAATAAGTCCCCCTTGCGAGGAATTAGCTAGGTACAAGACATTTATTCATACCAAAATTATTTTGGGAGGACTCATGGAATGATTACCCTTCCCTAAATACCCTAGAAAACCTAACAAAAACTAAAAATATTCTTCAACAAACTTGGGGTTTTAAAGTAAAAGATTACTTGAATCCTCTCCAAAATGATATAATACACAAGTCCAAATGGAAAAATCTACAAGATTATCCCATCCCCTAGATCAAGTACATTTACTAGAATCTATTCTTCATAATAGGAAGGTGTTCCTCTCTTCAAATTATGATTAGTTTATAAGGTTTCCTTCCAGATTTGGTCTCTACTTAGCCAAAAAAGGGTATTTATCTTTAACATCTTAGTCCTCAAATACTGATTTTCCTCACAAGTTATACTAGAGGAAATTAGTTCTTCCCAAGTCTAGAGCCTTTTCATGGTTTTCCCTAAAAATAAAATCCTCACTAGCTCAAGGTTGGAAACGTTGGGAATTCCTACCAACTATAATTGTGTACTATGTGGGGCTAAACTTGAAGAAGTAAATTATCTCCTACTAAATTTCCCATTTGCACACAATTTTTGATGTTGGTTAATTAAAAATAAATAAACTAGAAAATCCCTTTTCCAAATAACATACTAGACTTGCTATGAAACTAGTCCTCCCTATACACACAATCAACTTAATCTTCTATTTGTCAAGTGGCTTGGTTCATTATTATTTGGATCATCTAGTTAGAGAGGAACATGTAGATCTTTAGACAATAGTCTAGAAATTTTTAAGAGGTAATATTCAAACTAGAAAAATCTATTTCTGAATTTATAATGTCAGAGGTTTTAAAAATAAATAACATGCCATCCACCTCCTGGGATTCTTTAATTCTAAAGCATTGGTCATATCTAACCACATATAAACCTATTTAAGAAAAATAAAGTCATAAATAGAGCACATATCTATTGGATAACTCCAATTTGATGGAGTCTCAAGAGGAAATCTACAAAAATCAAGGGTTGGTTGTATTACTAGAGATACTAAGGATTCTATCAATAATGATAGTTAAACTAGAAAATGGTACGAATACTGTAATTAAGGTCCATGATTTTTTATGTGGCCTAAACATGGCCCACAAAAATAAAAATAAAATAATCATAATTGAAGGAGATTCTCAAATCATTATTAATTCCTTAAAAAGGAAAATTTCATGCAATTGGCACATTATGAATATTTAGAATGTGTTTGGGAGGTATTGGATTAGGCTAAATATTTTGAATCATGCACTAATATAGAGGAGGTAATCAAAATGTAGACGGCCTTGAAAATTTTGAATGTAATCAATCAAATATGGTAGTGAAAGTTGGTAACTCTAATATCCATCTTTTCCACAATATTTTGGAAATCATACTACAAAAACATCTTTGTACTCCACATTCATCAAGGTTCTTTACTTGTATAACATCTTGTGTGCTAGGTCAATTTAGGATATAATTATTTTATAGAAGATAAGCTACCACATATGCAAACCAAATATGTCAATTCCTATTGACAGAAGTGTGATAAAGGAATATTGAGCATTCATTCTTAGTAATAATTAAATGTATACATTGAATTCCAAAAATAATTTATTAAGGATAGGATAATTAATTCAAAGTGTTTCAATCATCTTTAAAGCTAGGAATCACCTACTTTTCACTCATACAAGTAGCCAAAGCCATGAAAATTTATATCAACAAGTGCAATTTTTTCCCATCCACAAATGGGAGTTTCTAGTGTAGGGTGGTTTTGACTTTGATGAGATGGAACAAGTATTTAAAATAAACAAGAAGTTCAACAAGGATATAATTCGTTAGGTAATCAATTAGAACCTTGTCTCAAAATTCCCTCAAATTTTCTACCTATCATAAGTAATTTCTACTTTTGCGTCCAATACAAAGGGCCTCATACAAAATGTAGACATGGTTAAGATTTTTGGTCTTTAATTACATGATATGTGAGGAAAAAAAATGCAACAATTCATTTGTTTCGTTCAGTTTGCAAAAATCTTTTAAAGATATTGTGCATAGTGTTAGTCATTGTAGATTTTGTCAATAGCCGAGTGTCTAGGATTAGTTTCGTTTTGGGGGAGGTTCCCTCATAATTTGAAGAGAGATTGTACCTCACATAGTTTTCCAATTTGAATGTTATAAAAGACAAAACAAAATTCTAATAAACTACAACCACCAAATTCACAAATCAATAAAATATGTTAGGTCAACTCACAACAATTAGTGAAGTGGTAAATAAGGTGTAAATTGGAATTTAAAATTTTAAAATTTTAGAGATTAGATCCACAACAATGAAAATGAATTAGGTCAAATTTGCACTCACATATCTAATCCAAAGTGATGAAAGAAAACCTTAAAAATAAAAAATACAAATCTTAAAATTACTAGTAACAAAGATTCAGATATATGATGTAAAAAACGAAGTATTTATGCAAAAATATATCAATTGTAAAATAACTATTACATTTAGGATACTCTCATTAAAATAGACCCAAAACATAAAGAAAAAGACGTGAATTTGCAATTTTTACCCTTACAACTATTAATAAGAAAAAAATAATATAAATATTTTATATAATTTTGATGATCTAATGAATCATACAGATCAGATGGATAAGAGTGTTGTATTCTATTAGATTGGCTTTGAAATTGGTGGTCTTTCTATAGCTGAAATTTAAGATCAGATGTTACATATGGAATGAGATTGTGAACAAAAACATAGAATGAACAATTACGGATAGCTTTTAGGTGTAATCGTTCCCTCTGTATCTGTATAACTTAACTAAATATGATTACAAATTGCTTCTTGGTAATATTCGTCCAAAGTCTTTACTGCAATACTGTAGATTGCCAGCGACAAAACACTAGGGACGAATGAATAAATAAATTTGATGTCTAAATTATTTGGTAATGAATGAAATGGTAAGAGTGAATAAATAAATCAAATTAAAATGTTAATAATAAATCTTAAAGATTTTGCTATATCATTGTCATAGATAGATAATGTTCTTTGATTTTAATAACTAAAAATCAATAAATATACTTGATTTGTATATATAACAAATAGAAATCAAAATTTGTAATAGTTCAATCATAGAGGGCATAATATTCTAAGGGAAGTATGATTGTAGCTTTGTAATATATGTAAGGTATTGCAAAGAAATCAAAGAAAATAATTTGCTTAATGCATATGTTGTTTACAATTTGTAAGAAATTGTTTGCATTAAAGAAGCAACTATTGCACCTTCCATTTTTTACTTGTGTAAAATTACTTTTGTGTCTTCAACTTCTTAGATTATATTTTCTTGGTTCACTATAAATGAACTGTTTATATTTTCAAGTTCCAAAACATGTATGTATGTATGGACTTGTCTTCTATATGCTCTTTATATTTTACTTACACTGATGTAGGAAACATGTTGTCTAGTATACTTTTTTTAACAATGCAAATATAGACTATGCTAAACAATGTCTTCAATGTACAAGTAAGATGGTGTATGTAAATCAATATATACAATTGCTTGCATCAAATATATTGTATAGGATGGTGTACATACACTCCAAACTGTATGGAATGAATATTTCTTCTAACACATTTATAAATTTACAATTTAGTGAACAATTTTTTAAGATCTTGAATGGACCAAAGATGGCACATGGAAGGAGAGTGGCATATGAAATTCTTTTATATTTTGGACATAATTAGATTCAAAAGTGACATGGATAAACATTGAAAAACATGTATAATTAAAGTCTCCAATGGTGGCATGTGAATAAAATAGAAAAAAATTGAAACTTTTAATGATGTTGCTATCAGTATGTTGGAAAATAAACAAATTCACATTATTGATATTTCATTAGTTGTATGATATTTTATATGTCTTTTGCTTTGATCAAGTTTTATGTGGGCATGGGGACAATCATAACAAATGGTGATCATTTCTCAATGTACATTGGTTGTGTTATTTAACATATGAAATTGGATTGCTTTATTTCCTTACTTGAAATTCATGTTATGTAAGTTTCTTTTATATTATATTGTATTTATAAACCACTAAAAAAAAAATCACTATAAATCAATGGACCCACCAATGAAATAACCTTACGATCTCCAAATCATACATAAATAGTTGTTAATTGATGGTTCTCCTCAATTCATTGATTGAAGTGAACATTGCAATAAGATGTCAAATTCATTAGTCAATAAGGATCTCAATAATTATTTTTTTATTTATTAAAAAATTTAGATGTTTACTATGAAGTAATAGATATTAACTTCAAGTAGGAAATTTATAGCGTATAATAGTGTAACAAGTATAAGGACTGCAAATTAGTTAAATCACTTTGTAATTGTGATTACTATAATTTTTCCTTTGTAGATACTCATAAAGAAATCATAATTAAACATTACACCAAATTATAAATCTAAGTTCAAAGTGCTAATAAACATGTTATCAAATTGACAAACAAGGATTAAGGTACTTATCTTTGGATGTGACAAGATGAGGCTTGACTATAACTTGTGTTCTATGATCCAATAGTTGTAGTGAAGCTCTCACAAACTAAGATATAACTTTCATTATATTTTAATTTAAAGACACACCTAGATAAATTTAACCTATGATATTTAGTTTTAAACTTTTTTTATTGTTTTGATCCCAACACTTCTTATTTAGAGGAATGTGTTTGCCTCTACTTTCATAAAATTATGATTCTTATAAGAATCATTAGAGCTTGTTACATGCTAAGAGTAGAAGGTAACTTGATTCCCAAATTTTTCCTTGATAAAAATCTTAAATTATTTTATAATTTGATTAAATATAAAGAAATTCCAAGTAGAAATTCAAATGCCTATATTGTCATTATGATCACATAATTTGATGCAATTCTCTCAAATAATCAAGTATATTGATGATAATCCTATGAGAAACATAGGACAACTAAGAGGGTGGAGTGAAGCAATTGTATATTAAAACATTTAAAGCCTCGTGAATCTTCAAACCCTTATTAAGCATCAACATGAATATAAACAAGTGAAACATCAACACATCAACAACCATACATAATAGACCACCATACTTACAAGGAAAACCCTAATCAGGGAAAAACCAAGGTGAGGATTAACTCACATCTATATGAATAGCAACACCGAATACAAAAGACTCCTTGTTGGAAGGGCTCACTTCCTAGAAGAAAATAATGGCTCACTACCAAGGGCTCACTACCCAAAGATCTCACTATCTAAAATAGAAAGAGAATAGAATAAGACTGCTACAAGGAGGTTCACTACCTCAGAGGGTGATCCCACAATGTTGGTTTATAATTTCTAAGAGATTCTATTTTTTGCTGAAATCACATATTTTTAGAAAATATAATGATTTAAGCCTTTAAAAGTTCCATTTTAAGGATTCCAATTGAAGAGAGTTTGATCAAACCACCTTAGATCAAACCTTCTTTGATAGAACCCCCCTAGTATTAAACCATACCTATAACGAAGTCTCCTTTACACTTATCAAAATGTTGATAAAAAACCGCTTTTGATTTACCTTTTGGGGGATCAAATGAATTCATTTAAAATTATTTTTTTGTAAGTATGTAGTTCTTGTTATAAGCTTCCCAAAAAGCATAATTTTAAATAAATTTAATTTTATTATTATATTTATTTTTTATTTCTTGTGAATGTAGGTTTTTCACCGAAAATCAAGCTCTCTATTCTACACATGTGGAAAAATAGTAGATTATCAAAAACAAAATTTGAAGAGTATCAGTGCACTAGATATTGAAATCCTTGATCCAACAAAAAAAAATTAAATTTTGATACATACAAAAAAGGTTATGTTTTATGCAGTTCACCTATGTTTGAATTGTAATTGGTTTGACTTTGAAACTTGATTAAGGAAAAAATATTCAATAAAAAACTATGAAACCAAATGAAAGCACTAGATATCCTAGTTACAAATCTAAATTCAAAAAAAAATAGAATTTTATCCTTCATGGAAAAAAAATTATGTTGTATACGGTGAGCATCACTCCTTAAATATGGCATTTACTGAAGAAAAAAACTAGTTTTCAAAGGAGATGGAAAAAGAAGTGCAATTTGATTCAAAAAAAATTCAAAAAAATATATTTAGAATCTACAAAAAAAATGTCACAAATCACTAGTTTACATCATCTTCAAATTCCTCACGGTTTAGCCACTATAGGTGCTCGAAAGTGAAGATTTAGCTAGAAAAAATCAATTCAGTGTCCAGTTTAGCCAAAAATTGTAAACTAGTATTGTGCGATCACCCCAGAGCAACAAAAAAATCCACAACAACAACTCTAAACCATCTACAACCTTTGGTTCACTACCTCCAGCAACTTTAGGTACACTAAAAATGTAAACACTGTTTACTCACTGCTTCCGGTAGCCTTAGGAATTTAAGCTTACACTTAGGTTTCAACACTTGATCACATTCACATCATTTTGAATCACACAACACACCACACTGATCTCCAAAAAATTATCTTTCTTATATATCAACTATGACCTCAAATAACTTCTCAAGGCAGCCTCAATGAAACTAAAAGGAAGAAAATTGTTGCTTTTCTTCTAGGGTTTAGGACCTAGAACGAAAATCTTCACTAACTTTCACTCAAGAACAAACCCTTGAGATCTCAATGCAAAAGATAAAGAGATCTTGCAAGAGTGTTGTTCTAGGGGTTGAATATGATCTAATAAGGGGTTCACCACTAAGTTTAGTCTTGGAAAAGATAATGAAATGCAAGATGCAATACAAAACCCTAATTCAATGCAATGACCTACCAAATGACCTATAAATACAAGTAAAACAAAACAAAAAAGAAATAAGATGAATATTGTGCAACTAGAATCTGAAAATGACTGATTTCAACTCCGAAACAATGGAAATTTTGACTTTTGACCAATTGGGACTCATTCACCAATCTGGGCGAATCAGTCCCAGATTTGGATTTTTGCACGGGGGCCTATTTTGAGAAAAAGGGTATTTGAATCTACAAAAAAAATTAGCAAACACCCATAGTGGGACTCATTCACCACTTGTGGCGAATGAGTCCAGTTTGTATTTTTTGGAACTTCAAGATCTGGATCTAGTCTTCAATGTCTTCTTTTTTTGTTTCTCCAAGTTTTTGGATCCGAAACTATGATTTTGGGGTTGTAGGTGACTTTTTAGTGAAGATTTTGACCTTGCAAATAGGGAGACAACTCCAACAAGCTTGTAACCTAATCTTCAATGATCTTTCAAGGTCCAAGAAACCTAGACCTGCAATCACACATGTGAAGAGGAGAAAAACTTGTTGATTGTTATTGAATAGGGGTTTGCCTTGGTCAAACCCCTTTTAGGTAATTAAGCCAAATGATGAAACAATGAAACATGAAACATAGGATATGAAACATGAACAATGATACCTTGAATGATGTCTTGTAAATCTACAACTCAACATGAAATGACCATGAAGGATATAGATCTTGATCTTGACAATAGGTGTAGAACAATGCTTGATCTTGGATCTTCAATGCTACATCACAACACTAGCTCAATAACATGCTTGATGCTTGATATCCTTGACATGATAATGTATCTTGAATTTTTGCAACAATTAATGAAGAATTTTCCCTTGAATGCTATATAGATGATCTTGTAAGTCCTGGAATGCTTAACTCTTGATTGCTTGACTTGATAACATGAATGCTTGATTAAATAATGATTTGAAATCTTTTTTATATATATGTAATCCACTCAAATGATCATTTATTAGATCCCCAAGGCCAACATAGAAGAAATTTCAACTTAAAACCATATTTTCCCTCTTAAAACCTCAAAAATAGGCCAATTGGGACTCATTTGCCCAAAGTGGTGAATGGGTCCCACAGGGCCTATTTTTACTACTAAAGTGTCAAGAAGTGTGTAAATTAAGCTCATATGTTGATATTGTTAGGTTTTGATTGAAATATGCCTTGGGATGCACAATATAGGGTCATAGGGGCCTATATTAAGGTTATAAATACAATAGTGCCCAAAATATAATGTGAACGTGTAAATGAATACATTTTACAACATTAAATGAAGGCAAAAATAGGTCTATTTAGATAGAAAGGGCCCTAAATCCCATGTGAATGTGTAAAACACATTACAACACTAGATTAGGTCCACTTGATTTACAAGCCTCTTAAATTTAATGTGAAGGTGTAAATAAATACACTTTACAACATTAAATTAAGGCAGAGTTAAGTTAATTTAGCTTATAAGGGCCCTAAACCTAATGTGGAAGTGTAAAACACCTCACAACACTAGATCAAGGTGACATTAAGTCCAATTTATGATTAATTATTCCCAAATCAAGTGTGAAAATGTAAGCGAAGACATTTTTCAACATGCTACAAAAACATATGCACCTCAAACATGCAACCATCAAATAGGTTAGCACCAAACACTTCTGTGGTGGAAAAAAGTGAAGGCAGACCACACCATGGGTTAACTCAAACCCAAATCTACACCAACACACTACACCATGCTTCCATAAGCAACAAAGCACATCCACAAGTAACACTAACATGCTAGGTTGGCTAAACCTGCATTAACACTATCAAACAATCAGTTCACTCCTCACCAGGTCAAAAAACATCACACAACATCCACAAATATTCCAACACCATCAAAATATTCAACACTACCACAACCACCAAAAACTAAGAATAATATCATCCTGTACAACCAACCACACTGACATAAACATACAACTCACTAACCAACCTTGCAAAATACTTGAACACCACACACTCCAAGGAAAGGTGGATATAGACAATATTAGCATATTATTGATACTGCAATATAAGAAACCTTAATGTGGAGAAATTAAAAACAATTCCATTTCCCTCAGACAACCTTCTTCGCGGGAAATACATTGTCAGACACATCTTCCACTACCGCATGATCTAGAACTTGAAAATCTAGATATAACACCTATGAACACCTTTGATAACCTCATCCAAACTGCACAAGCACATCTTCAACCATGAATAAATATGGAGCATCTACCACCTTGTACACTTTCTAATTAAATTTTATGAAAATCACTTGGAAACCAAGTGAACCAGCTTACATAAAAAATTCCACTTATCACCACAAACATATTCTCATCAACACCACACTAGAGAAGGATGGAAGGCTCTTAGGCATGGTGGTACTCCCATTGGGAAATCAGACTAATCTTTGTGATGAGGTGGAGGTTGCGTTCATAAGTATTAAGTTCATTATGGATAGGGATTACTCTAAACTATGGGTGAAAGGAGACTTGTTAAACATCATCAATTATCTATGTGGCACCCATAAGCCTAGCTGGAATGTTGATCAAATAATAAACGATGCTATAATCATGTTGAGAGCTTGTGAAGAAACCTGTGTTTTTCACATATATCGAGAAGGTAATTCATTGAAAGATTTTTTTGCCAATGAAACTATTAGGCTTAATGAGTATAGAGCATTGGATCAAGGCTCTCTCCTTCCCAAGGTAGCTAGGATTTTAATGATAAAGGATGGTTTTCGTTGAGTTTATGAGGTGGTGTTATTTAACCATTAGTACCAACTCTTGACTCACACACTTTGTGGGTATCGTTCGGCTTGTTGGCTTTCAGTCAAACTCTACTTGACATGATTTTTTGTTGTTGGTTCTTTTAAATATGGGAGGTGACTGAAGTAGAATTGAGCCGCATTCTTGTGTGACCCTGAGAAAGAAGAAGAAAATTTGGAGGATTCTTCAACATGGGAATTTTATGTCGTTCCTAGAAAGACTGCATGGACATGACCCAAATGCTTCAACAAATTTTTTTTCTTGTTGGCACAATCACAAACTCAGATTAAGGTCTTGGTTGTTGATATCAATCAGGATTTGATTTCTACTATGACTTGGTTTCCTATGGTTGGTTGTAAATTCTTCAAATACGAGAAGAGTAACGAGGAAGCAATGCCTCAATTTTTCAAAGATGACGAACAAAAAAAACCCATCAAGATGGAGGCTTGGGGCTATGAGCAGAAGTCTCTCAAGAAGATTTGGGTGAATATTACGAAAGTAATAATGCAGTATGTGACTCTGGAAGGAAGGTTCACTCCTATCCTTGGCCATCATTTTATTCTTTTAAATCATTTTAGGCATGGGCTATTTATTTCCTTCTCATTCTTTCTCTTGTATTCCATGGAGGTCTCTGTGTATGCACGTTTAAAAAATAGGAGGGCACCAGTCCTACATGAGGGCCTTATTTTGTTGATTATGGAGCATGTAAAAGCCCTTGTCCTTGCCTCTTCAATTAAGGGCAAGAAGATGAGTCTTAGTGAGGATTGGCTCTTCTAACTCGGATACCAGCGTGGTTGAGGATGATGAGTGGAATGAAGATGGTGAGGAAGGAACCTCATCCCTTGTGAGTACCCCCTCAAAAAAGAGGAAGAAGGTTAAGGGTATGTGCAGGATCATGATGGGCCATAAAGTGGCGATATGTAAGTGATATGATGGCCCATGTGGCTGATGAATTTTTTTTTACCCAAAATTGATGAAACGAAAAGGGTTTTTAAATAAGATTCTCAGCTTTCCACCAATATAAATTATGCTTTACTTTGAATTTAATAAATAATTATTATTCATTTTCTATTTGAATTATGACTAAAGTCATGATTGACAGGCTGGTTGAAAAACATCTATAGCTTTCAAACGGTATCACATTTTTTGAATCCAAAAAATGTGTCACATTCTATGCTTCACATACTATAGGATTAAAAAAAAATGAATTTCATGAAGTTTTGACCAAGTTAGGGTGGTTAGACATATGAGTTTTTTATATTTTTTTAAAGTTGTAATAAAAAAATCATAATTAATTATTTACTTGGAAATAAATTACAAATAAATATGCATCACATTGGAACATGAGTCCTCTACTTATATCTTAAATATTATAAAAAAATATTATCATTTTATTGTGGTTAGGGTGGTCAGACAAACAACTACTTCTTATTTTTCCCTAAAATTTAAGTACTACTGCATTGAAATTTCAAATTTTCACCAAATAGATTTTTAATTTTTTTAAATAAACCTAGCATTTTAGAAACTACATTCAATTTTCTACAGATTCTATTCTTATAAATTTTTAAAATAGTATAGATAACTTATTCAATTTTCTACGTCAAGTTGCCTAACTCAAATTTTTTGAAATTTTATTACCACTTAAGGCCCTGTTTTTTCCATGATGATCCTACACATACCCTTAACCCTAAAGGAAAACGGGCAGCCAAATATCTTATATTGCATTAGTCGAAGTCTCAATCTGATGGTGATGATACAGAGGTGGGCTCTGGGGATTCTACACCCAAGGAGGAAGCTATGGACATTGGCCAGACTGATACTGAGGTGGGTGGTAAGGAGGAAGGGCTTAAGAAGAATGTGATGAAAATGGAGGCCAAGGATAAGCTTAGAAGGGTTTCTAAGTGCATTTCCAATATGAAGAACCAAGATTCAAAAGATATGGTTGATACCATGGAGCTCTACAAGGAGAAGGCTCTGGAGGAGAAGGTGGTGGAAATTGACTATTCCCTAGCTTGAGACTCTCCTAATGTGGAACCTGAGGGGGAGAAAAGGATTTGGGAAGAGGATGATGTTGAGTAGAAACAAGTGAAATCGAAGCCTCTAAAGGTTAATCCCCTGTCGAAGTACTTATCCTATCTTAATGATGATTTCACCTCTATGTTTGAGTTACTTGACATGGTGAGGGTGGGGGCTACTGGCACTTTCAAATTGGAAAAATGGACTCTCCAGGAATTCAATAGGGTCAACATCAAAATAATGGGATTGAAGGAGAATTTGCAAATTATTCTGAAAGGTTCAATCTCAGATATTCTAATTGATAGAATTGTTCATCTTGAGTGTTCATTCACTGATTTCAAGTCCCTTTGTGAGCAGTGTTTAGTTGGTTTAGAAGCCAAGGTATTGGACACCAATGCAGATATCAAGAAACTTCTCCATGCTTGTCACATTTCAGTGAGGAATAGTGGGGACTCTTTGGAGGTCTTGTTTTGCAAAATCAATGAGCTTAGAGAGGAACAATTGTATTTTTCTAAGTTAATGGAGAAGGAACAATTGGCCAAAGGTAAAGCGAAATAAGGTGTGGGGTGAACCCACAAAAGTGGTTTACAATTTGAGTGAGGAAGGAAAACTTCCAAAAACTCACCCATGCAAAAAAAAATCATTTTGGGGGGTTCGAGAAAACTCAAGGTTCGACTTTGGGGTTCGCTCGAACCAAGGTTTGAGTGAACCCCTTTGCATGTGGGAACCCGTGTTTCCCATTGTGGAAAGGGGGTTCACTTGAACCCTAGTTCGAGCAAACCCCTTAGGTTTGCTCGAACACCCCTTTTCCCACCTTCCCACCCTCCGACACAAAAAGACTCCAGATTTTTTCCCTTTGAAGCTTGGGTTGAGGATGAAAATGGAGGAGACTTCACAGACCCAAATGGAAGATGGTAGTCCTCAGAACGATCTATCCAATGAATATAATTTGAATAGTTTTTGGTTTTATTATGTACATTTTTTTTAGTTTTATTAAACATAGGTTTTTAACTAAAAAATAAACTCTTTGTTCTGCGCATGTGGAAAACTAGCAGATTATCAAAATAAAATTTTGAAAAATATTTTTGGGTTGGGTATTGATGTATAAAACCAAATGAAAGTGCTAGATATCATAGTTACAAATCTAAATTCGAAAAAATTAGAATTTTATCCTTCATACAAAAAAAGTTATGTTGTATATGGTGAGTGTGACTCCTTAAAAATGTTGATTTAAAAAAAAAAAAAGAGTTTTCAAAGGAGATGGAAAAATAAGTGCAATATGATTCCAAAAAAATTGAAAAAAATATATTTAGAATCTATAGAGAAAACATCACAAATCACTAGTTTTCATCATTTTCAAATTCCTCACGGTTTAGCCACTATAGAAGCCTGAAAGTGAAGATTTAGTTAAAAAAAATTAGTTTGGTGTCTAGTTTTCCCAAAAATTGTAAACTAGTATTGTGGGATCACCCTACGAAGGATGATGGTAAAGGCCCTAGTGTTAGAGGGTTGGATGACTGGAAGAAGTCTTTTGAAGTTGAGAAAAGAGAATTGTTGGACATGATTGGGTTTCACAGGAACCAGGAGCTTGAGGTGGCCAACGCCTTAAGCAGTATGAAGTAGTGTCCTGTTGTTTGGATTTTGTCTATTTTTCTACTACTAGGTCTCAATTTATTTCTTGTTGTTTTTCTATTTTGTTGTTGTTGGTTGCTGCTAATAGTTTAGTGTTACATCTTTGGAGCAAAATTTTGTATTTACTGGTGTTTTGGGTCCCTTCAAAACCTATTTTTCTCGTATAACCAAAACGTGCCACACTAGAGATTGCAACAATTTCCCCATTTGTAACACATGCTCAACATCTTCTCAACACAACCATACTAGAGGTTGACATAGGTTTTCATCAATGACAACACTAAAGACAACATAGTGAAACAATCTCCAACAATCTCCCCATTGATATCAATGACAACACTAATCTCAAAAAATATACCCCTTTATGATTGATGGCAACACTAGCTCTGAAAAACCATCAACAATAAAAGCAACCTTGCATCAAGAAGCACTCCCCTTACTTATAAATTTCTTACATTTCAAACTTCTTTCTTTCTCCCCTTTTCTTCGTATGTTTTTCAGTCTCCTCTCCCACTTTGACATCAATTATTTTTGTGTTCTTTTTAGACTTCACTCTCCCCTTTAACATCAATGGAAAAGGGAAACACCTACAAACTACTTTCTCTCCTATTCTCCACTACACTTCCTCTCTTGCTATATTTTTGTTGCTCTCTCCCCCTTAGGGGCACAAGATATGATCCCCCTGATTGCACCAACCAAAGTCACCACTACCTACCCTCCCTGACAAGTAGCCTTCATCAATCTAGGACAAAGAATAAATCTTAAATTTCTCACTTGGACAGATGCACCAACCTATGCATCTAGTTGAAATGAGGGGAAATAACCCCTAGCTTCTTCTTGAGATACTCAAATGTATATTTTAGAAGAGCCTTTGTAAAAATATCTTTTATTTGATCCTTTGTAGGCACATACTCGAACTTCACTTCATTCTCTACAACTTTCTATCTTAGAAAGTGATACCAAATAGAGATATGCTTTATCCTTGAATGCATTACTAGATTTTTTGAAATATTGATATAACTTGTATTATCAAACAAGATAGGAATAGATTCATCATACATGATACTCTGGTATTCTTCAATGTGTGATTCATCCACAACAAGATGTTGCTGCAATATATTTTACCTCTACAGTAGATAATAACATTGAATCTTGCTTCTTACTCAACCAAGAAACTAATCTACTTCCAAGAAATAAATCACCTCCACTTGTACTTATTTTTTCATCTATACAACCTACACAATCTTCATTTGTATAAGCACTCAAAGAGAAATCAGTATCCCTAGGATACCATAGACCAAAGTCTAGAGTTCCCTTCAAGTATTTTAATATCCTATTTACTACTACCACATTTGATTCTTTAGGATCTTCTTGAAATATTGCCACAAGACAAACTGCATGCATGATATTTGGTCTAGTAGTAGTTAGATATAACAATCCATCAATCATGGATCTATAGTTTCTATGATCTATCTTAGGAGATTCATCATTTTTTCTCAACTTATAACTAGTAACTATGGGAGTACATACTGGTTTGGATTCCTTCATTTCTAAATTCTTTAACATTTCCTTAACATACTTTGATTGTGAGATGAATATTCCTTTATTAGATTGACCGATTTTTAGCCCAAGGAAGAAATTCATCTCCCCAAACATTCACATTTCAAACTCATTTTGCATCTCCTCTGCAAAATTTTTATATATTTCCTCATTTCTTCCAAAGATTATGTCATCAACATACACAACCACAATCAATATTTGATCTCTCACAACCTTGAAGTAAAGTATTCTATCTACAATACCCTTTTTGAATCCCTGTTGTAATAAGTACTTATCCAATCTTGCATACCAAGCTCTAGGAGCCTATTTGAGTCCATATAAAGCTTTCTTCAATCTACATACTATATCAGAATCTTCTAATAACTAAAAACCTTTTGGTTGTGAAATGTCAATCTCTTCTTCTAATTCACCATTCAAAAATTTAGACTTGACATCCATAGATAATACACTTTGAAGTATTTATGTGCTACAAAAGCCAAAAATATCCTAGTGGCTTCCATTCTTTCTACTAGAGAAAAATTCTCTTCAATATATATTCCTTCCACTTGTGAGTAGCTCTATACATAAGTCTAGCCTTATTTTCGATAACTTCCCGATTCTCATTCAACTTGTTCCTAAAAACCCATTTGGTTCCTATCTCATTATTTTTTGTTCGTCTTGGGACTAGTTCCCATGTCTGATTCTTCTCAATCTGCCTCAATTCTTCTTCCATAGGTTTGATCCAATTCTCATCTTTGAATTATTTGTTTACTATTTTAGGTTCTATTTTAGAAATAACAAAATTTTACCTATTCTTCTATCATAGTGGCTCTTCTTATTATCAGTACACCTTTACTCTTATCTCCAATTATTTGATCTTCAAAATGATTCTTATGCATATAGGATTCTTTTCTATATCCTCTTCCTCTTACACAATTATCTCTTTCTCTTTCTCTTCTTATTTTTCTTCTTCATTGCAAGGGGGTTGATAGGATTCATATCCTTCTATCAGTACTGAGCTTTGGTGCAATATTCTTCATCCACTTTGATACTTGCACTTTCAACTATCTTCTTTAACCTTTTGTTGTAGCACCAGTATGCCTTGCTCTTTGTAGAATATCCAAGGAAGATCCCTTCATGTGATCTTGCATATAAAACTTTCCTATATTTTCTTCATCTCTCTTGATATAACATTTTCTTCCAAACACTCTCAAATATTTCATAGTAGGATGTGTTCCATAGCATAGTTCATAGGGTTCTTTGAATTTTTCACTCTTCCTTGTCCTTTGTTAACAATTTACACTATTGTATAAATAATTTTTTTCCAATAGACTTTCGATAGATTTTCTTCCTTCATCATGGTTCTTGTTGCTTCTTGAATTGTCTGGTTCTTTCTTTCCATAACTCTATTCTATTGTGGAGCCCTAGGAGATGATAAATGTCTTTTTATCCCATGATCTTCACAAAATATGTTAAACTTACATTCGAGGTGAGTTCACCACCTTTGTCAGAACTCAAACATTTGGTTTTAAAATCCATTTCATTCTCAACCATAGACTTAAATACTTTAAACTTATCTAGAGCTTTTGATTTTTTTTTTAGAAATGTCACCCAAGTAATTCTAGAGTAATCATCTATCAACAACCTAAAATATCTATTACCTTGAGATCTTATTGTTCTAGTAGGTCCACATAGGTATATATGCACCAAATCCAAAGGTCCTACAGTAGAATATTCCTTTATTTTGAACCTCTTCTTTGTCTGCTTTCCAAACTAACACTCTTTGAATTGCATAAATAGGCTTTATAATTCTTGGTAGATCTCTCGTAGCTTGAGTAGAGTTGATCTTCACAAGGCTATCAAAATTGATGTGACCCATTCTTCTATTTCATAGCCAACTTTCATTGATTTGAGGCATTAATCACTTAAAACACCACCCTTGAGCTAATAAATATTTCCTTCTATCCTTGTTCCAGCTACAACTAATATTTTGGATTTTCCTTTTTTGATTTCACAACCATAATTCTAAAACACCAATTTGTATCCTTTGCTACACATTTTTCCTACATTGAGAAGATTATGTTGGAGACCCTTGACATAAAAAAACATCATTTGTTTTATGATTTCCATCAAAACTAATTGAACCTTTTCCTTAGATCTTAGTAGATGTATCATCACCAAACTTGACAAGTCCACAATCATACTTTTCAAGCTTAATGTAAACTTACTCTTATCACTTGTCATATTATTTGACCATCCAATATCAATTATCTAGTAATTTCTCTCCTCTTGCATGAAAAGTAGTCAACATAGTTCCTTCAATATTGTGACCTATTTTTGGAGCAATTTCCTTCAGACATCTTTCAGGATTAGTAGAATTGGTTCCAACATTTAATGCCATGAACAAGCATTCATCACTTTCATCATCTGGATAATGTGACTCATCATCATTGGATACACCACTATCTTCTTTAACATAATAATTCTTCTCGACAAATTTACCTTTATGATCTTTATGTTTTTCATTTGAAATTTTGATTGCACATTTAGAAGCATAATGACCTATCTTTCCATAATTAAAACATTTGAAGGGCAACTTACCTCTATATTTTCCATTTCCATTTTTCAATCTCTTTACAAAATTTTCTTCCACCTCATCAAGATCATTTGAATCAGATTCATCATCTTTCTTTTTGAATTTAAAAGTAGTTTCTTTCCTTGAATCATCTTGGTCAAACTCTCTTAATTCAAAAGTAGTTAAATCACCAAACATTTGATCTCTACAATATTGATCCAAATTCTAAGCTTCCTCAATAGCGGAAAATTTAGCACTATAATATTTAGGAAGAGTTATCAATACCTTTTTCATAACTTCACTTTCCTCCAGCTTTCCACCAAGACCATTGATGACATTAACAATTTCATCCACTCTGAGAATGTAGCATGTAATATCTTCATCTTCTAACATCCTTAGGGTTTCAAATTTGGATTTGAAATTATACATCTTTTCTTGCTTGATTTGAAACACTTAGGGAAGAATGGAAGAAAGAGGAGTGAGAGTGATGAAGAAGGCACACAAGAAGAGCAGTAAGGAAATTTTTGAAAGCTCAAAACCTGGGATAGCCAATTTTGACCCCTTAAGGAGAATTCATGCAAGATGGCCCATGTGGGATCTCTCAGATCAATTATCAATGACATGGATCATCTAAGGGTGGCATGAAATGACAACAATATGTATATATGTGTGTGTATGTATATATAAATGTACATATATATGTATGTATATGTATATATACATACATATATACATATATAATATATTGTTGGCATATGGCTTATAAGTGTTGTCATTGATGGAAACCTTGGCAACCTTGGTAACCTAAGTTAGGCATTTGATCTATAGTATAGTTTTGGTTTACACCGATAGAACAGGGTGAAGAACAGGGCATCCAGTCATAGGAATAAAAGTTGATTTGTATATCTCACCGAACTATTATTTTGGGTTGTGGATCTTTGAGGTAGGTTTTTTGATGTTTTTTGATGCTTATTCGTGAAGTATAGTAATACACATTCACCGATACACAATCTAGGGGATCTAGTACACTTTTCTGTTGATTATCTATGGTAGAAGGCCGACCTAGTGAATATAGTAATCGTGGATGTATAAGGAGTAATTAATCAAATGTTTTCACATGCTCTATTATGTTTTTTTAGGCCCTCTCTTTGTCTTAACTGACTTTGGAGGATGCACATAAAGATTTAGTGGTGGATCTGGCCGACACTTGAGAAGAACTTAATATTTTATGAAGTCGACATAAGAATGATCAAATTCTTGATAACAGATGTATATAAGATCGGTTTTATCATTTTGTGTGTGTCATATGTGGAGAAGTATGTGAAGATAGAAAATGTGAATATGGTGTGAGATTCAATAGAGTAATAGTGTGAATTTTTCTATGTGATGCGAAGAGCAGAAAAGAGAGGAGTGAAGTACAGAGTTAGAAAGAAGATCCATAATCAAATCTATGAGCCTCACTGGAACTATAACCTGACATGAATAGATGCTACTATCTCAATTCATCCTTTATATGGTTTTAATATGAAATTTTGTAAGGCAGCGAGCCTTCCCTTTGGAGCAATGAGCTCTAGGCAGTGTGCCTGAATGCAAGTGCATTCCCTTTTGTAAAACTTTATTTGAGTACTCAAATTATGGATTAACCTCCATCGTGGTTTTTTCCCTAATAGGGTTTCCATGCAAAAATACCTTGTGTTATGATGTTATGAATGTTTCCTTTGAATTCTTGCATCTTTCTTTTAATGTAATGACATAATGGTTGAGTTTCAGATTAATAAAGTTAAGATTTGTTGAACACTGATTCACCCCTATCCCTCTTAGTGTTCCCTTGAGTCCAGCAATTGGTATTAGAGCTCAGTACCTTTGAAGAATTTTAGCAGCTTGAGGTGGATCTTGGAATGTGATAAACTTTGGTAGTCTTCAACAATAGCTGTTGGTGGCACTTGATGACCTTGATCAGTCTAAAGAAGTATAGGAATTAAAAGAAAATCTTAGAGATGCTAAGAAATTCATTCAGTCATTGAAGGATCAGATTGTTAAATCCAGGGAGAAGAGAAAGGATCTATGTGATCAGATAAATTAACAAGAGAGTAAAAATATGGATGATACTCACCTGAATCAGACCTTGAAGGAAATAAATGAAGAATGTGAAAAGCTTGCCAGATAAAATGTTACCCTAATGCATGAGATGGAATCTATGGTGATGAAGCCGACTAAAGAGATTGAAGAAAGGAAGAAGAACAAAGAGAATATAACACAGTCCTTAAAAGATATGTAACACCCCTCCATTTTGCTTTCTGGATTGGACAGTGTTTCCTTGTTTTGCGTTGATTTATGTTTCTGGATATTCAGATACTTTATCTTGTGTGTGTATTTGGTTGCTATTCATTGAGTGATAGACTATATTATGTGATGTGATTTGATTTATCTGATGCTTTAGTTTACATGCTTTAATTGGTGTAAATATGTTAGTTTATATAACATGTAATTGCTTATGAGATTATTGGAATTATGATGGAAGTTTCAGTTTTGATGAGTGTATTGGTGAAGGGGACGGGTTCGCATCACTCCCTTGCGAGCGCCCTGCGAATTTGTGATTTCCTCTTCACGGTGTGTATTATATGCTGGATATATTATATGAGGTTGTTTATTTTGTTTTTTAGGTTGTAGGTACATGACATCGACTCCACCTGGTTTCACAGGTTTGAGTGTGTCGATCCAACGGTTAAGTTGAACGGGAGATAGTAGCTAGGTAACACATGTCAAGTCTAGGCCCTAGCCTTAGTGTGTCATCAGTCTTGGTTGTTGAGTCATAGTTTACCTTATTTTAATATTATTTGATTCTTAAAGGTGCATATTTATTTAATCAATTTTTAGAATTATTGCATGAAATCATGTTGATGGTTATTTAATTAAAATTATATTTTGTTGATTGAAATTATTATTTAAATTAATTGATTAAATTAAATTTATTTAATTAATTAAATTTAATCCAAAAGGATGAATTTAGTTATTAAATAATTAAATTAATTAATTAGATGTGATGTAAGAAAATGAAAGGAAAGAAAGGAATTAAAATTAATTTTGGAATTTAATTTCAACTTGTGGGAATTAAATTAGAAATTGTAATTAAATGTTTATTTCAGAAATTAGTTTCAATTTTGGAAATTAATTTATTATTTGAAATTGCATTTTAAATTGAAAGTGGGTTTTTGAAAATTGAAATTAAAATTGATATTTAATATTCAATTTCGCATGCAAATAGATTTAGGTCGTTTAAGATATTTTTGATTGAGGATTGAAGTGCATGTTTAATTAAGAAGGAGAGTTGATTGAAAATGGATTCATTCATTCAAGAAGAGGTTTTGGGGAAGAGAAGTTTTTTTGGAAAGTAGAGAAGAATTCTTTGGAAAATTTATACAGAGAAGGGTTTGAAGGAAGTTTTAATTGTAGAATTGTTTTGAGGAAAGTCAGTTTGCAATTGTTGAAGTTTTTGGATTGGATTCGTTGCACGTTTGAAGAAAATTTAGGAAATCCTTGGAGGAGGCTTGCATCAAAAATTCATCTTCTTCTATAGCTTCAAATTCCAGGTTTTGATCTGGTTCTTGTTTTTGTTTATTACAATCTATATTGTTTATGAATCTGATTGTTGAAATTCATTGTTTAAATTAAACCTTAGATTGTGCTTCAACATTTAGGTTGTTGTATGAAGATTTTACCCTATTGAAAACATTCAGATCTATTCTTCAAAACAAACCCTCTTAGAAAACCTTTAATGAAAAATCAAGATCTGTTTAATTTTCCTATTTTTAACTATTTAAAAATTGAAGGAATGGTTTAAAAGAAATTAATTTTAAATATCTTGAATATAGGAAGATATTCTAGAAAAAATTATTAATTTCCTGTTACTGGCCTTTTTTATTTTATTTTCTCGATTTTACTAGTAATTTAATTATGTGTAAATATATATATTTATATATAATATATATATATATACCTGATAAATATATATATATATATATATATCACATATAAATATGTATATCTATTTTATTGCTATAGATTTAATTTACTTTTCCTTTCAAGAAAAGAAAAAAATGTCGTCCATACAACGTACCTAGAAAACGAATTTTAAATTAATATCTCATTGAAAATTTGTATTATTTCTTTTATTGTGTTCCGGAATTTTATTTTGTCATAGGAAACTTTATAAAAGAAAAATTTAGATGTGACAGTGGTTAGTGGGGGCAGATGTATGCCCACCGCCCGTCGTACACATTTGGGAGAGCGCGGCCATGCGCTAGGGACCGGGCTGTACATTGTACAGACCGACACCCATTTTGAGGGGTGGCCAATTGTACAATGTACAGTCCGGCACTCTGTGTGCAACCTCGGAAAACGGACGGGTGCACAGTGTTTGGGGATCCGCGAACGGATGGGTTTCGTCCGTTTCTCGTTTCCCGTGTAGTGTTGGTTTGCTACTTTTTATTTAAATAGTATATATATATATATATATATATATATATATATATGTAATATGTATACATATAAATATGTATATATATATTGCATATATGTTCTCATTAAGTTATTTATTTAAATAGCTATTATATATATTTATATATATAATAACAATATATGTGTTGTTAATCTATTTTTATAGAAAATTTATAAACAGTATTGTTAGAAGGGAGTTATGAAATATTTATGAACTTTTAATTAAATAATTAGCAAATTTAGTTTAATTATTGATATTTAAAAGTGGGCATGTTAAAGTAGATGTATATATTACATGAGTATTTCAACTAGGAGTATATTCAATATTTGTTTTGTTTTGTTTTAGTGCATGTAATTTAGCTTTGCATGGAGATTTTAAATGATAAGTTTTGAATGCATGGTCAAATAGATATGGAAAAAGATATTTTACAAACTGAAGATATTCATGTTTTTTACTAGAGAATTGAAAAGATATAGGTTTTGGATAGAAAATTGAATATAGTATTTGCAATAGTTTTATGTTGTATTAAAAGTAAATTTAGGAAATGATTATATTAAAAAAGGAAAATATCTATTTTATTTTATTTATTTTCTATTTAGAGTAATTATATTATTGTGAGTAGAATTTGAAAGACATATGGATTTAGTATATCCAAAACTATAATATCCTTGTGATTGTCTTTTAGATATATTTTCCTCGTATTTCGCAAAGGGTTGTGAATTTTAATTGTTTAAAATTCCCTATTATGAAAATGGAAAAAAGGGTATATGAGATTTTGAGTTAACCCTATTATTGTGCCTTTGACTTTGTCAACATTATCTATTGAATGATTATGGATTTAAGAAATCCAAATATATTAGATTTGAATTATGACCTGAATGCTTTTGTAGCTATGTCGTCATGTTGTATTTTGGGATATGGGATTAAGTGTTAGTCCAAATTGGTAAGTCTTCCAGAAGATCTTAGAGGATGAGGGTTGTTGATTATTTGTGTCAACCAGTTGTTTTTCCCTTTGGTAGTGCATGGTGTCTTTTCAGTTTTTACCCGGTTTCCATGAACGGGGATGTTTTGTACCTCCTGTGAAAGGAGTGGACTATGTGACTTGTTTTCTCCAAGATGTTTGGAGTGAATTCTATTATTTGTTTCCTCCTTGTGTTGGAGTGGTTTTAATGCCTAGTTTGTATGCACTTATAATTCCCTTGGTGGATTGTTTGGGTGTGTGTTGTCGAATAGAAGAGTGGCTTCTGTTAGGCGTCAGAGCCCAAAGAGGTAAACCGGGTAACCTTCAGAAGTGATTTAATCAAGTGATAACTAAATTAATGTACTTAGTTGATTAGGATGCCTTTCACACTAATCAAGATAATTTAAGCCTCACTCATAGACACAAGGGCTCGTTTAGACTTGGGATGAGTGAGACGGCCTAAAATGGCATAGTCATTTATCTTGTCAGTACAAGAGGTATTTGATGCCGCATGAGTGAGTATGAGGGTCGGGATTTGGTTGAGGTCACTAGGATTATCGGAGCCTATGAAGGATGCCCAAAGGAGATCTCATGACTACTATGTGATGACACTCTGTCTAGGACAACTATTGTTAATTATTTTGTGTATGGTTCTCTGAACATACTTGATCTATTTTTATGTCTGGAAGCAATGTGACCTATGTCAGTGATGTGAAAGATGTACTTGTGTTGTACTGGTGTTGAGCATTTATTTGATTATATCAGTATGTGCCAATTTGTGTCAGTATGAGTCTGCCTTTGGTTAGAGGTAGTAGATTCTTTGTCCATGTTGCATTTTTACTATCTCCTAGCATGGGGGGTGGGCCTTCGGGTACCACTTGGTTGGGTGGAATATGCACCATACACCATTGGGTGCCCATCTATCTTCAGTACTTGGTGGCGAGACGTTCAGATCGACAACTCTCGGTTCTTGTGTTTAAATCTTGCATTGTAATATATTAATTTGTTTAAGTTATTTACCCCTCTTATGTTTATGAGGTGAAATGTTGTAATTGTAACACTTTTGTACTATTGCTTCATACTGGGAATGAGAGATGTAACTATTGGATTAAGTTAATGTTTATGAGATTGTATCTTGGATGTTTATCTTATTATGTTATGTGGTATCCTTATGATGTATGATGTTTATTTCATAAAGTTTATAATGCTATGGTTATATGTAATATGTAAGTGTGGGTTTAAGTAATCCTAACCTTGTAGCCTTAGAGGTTTTTGTTAATTAGTAAGTGAATGTGTATGTTAATTGCACTATAAAAATATAAAATGGTTCGCTTAAGTTGTTAATTGCAACTTCCTTTAGGGTTACATGGCGGTGCATTACAAGATAAATTTGATGAATACAAAAGAATAAATCAAGAATTCGCTCAAGTAGAAAGAGAACTGCAACAATCTAGAAACAATGAAGAAGAACTTGGTAAGCATATTGTCATCCTCGGAAATGAACTTACTACTACAAATGAGTACAAAGAAAAGTTTAAGATCAGTTTAGTGAAGCTTGATGAGCTAACTCAAGGATAGAAGAGTGGAAATGATAAGAGTGGTCTTGGATATGAAAAGGGAGAAAGTTCCAGACCTGGACAAAAGAATTTCAGACAAGGAAACCTGATGAACAAAGCTGGAAGATATTTGGTAAGACAACCTAATGCTCAAATATTTAATGGATATTGTTTTGCTTGCAAAAAATTTGGGCATATGGCTACTCAGTGTAGAAGTAATATAAAATCAAGATATTCATCATTTTTTGGTCATTGTTTCAAATGTAAAAATTTTGGTCATAAATCAATTGACTGTGGAAATGTGTCAAAATGTAAAGCCCCGCCACACAACCCTAGAGGAAGTTCCAATTCATAATAAAAGCATACAATTTTATTTTTTTATTAAAGTGAATTAAACATACATTTTCATCTATAATTGACAACATCCCCTAAGGCTACGTAGCCGAGATTACTTAAATCCCCATTAATATACATCATTATATTTCATTGCAATTAATTACTCATGTAATAAACATTAATTCCACATAAATAAAAAGATAAGAAGATAACATCCATGACATAATCAAATGATTACAACACTCATTTCCAGAATGAGTCATAAATACATAAGTGATACAATTACATAAATCCACCTCATAAATACAAGAGGGGTAAAACCAATTAATTACATTTTGAAATACAACATTGCAAGAAATGAAAACAAGATCCGCGAGTTGTCCAATTGGATGTCTCGCCTCCACGAACTGAAGATCAAGGGGGACCCAACGGTTTATGGTGCATGTTCCACCCAACCAAGTGGTACCCAAAGGCCCACCCCACATGCTAGGAGATAGTAACAAAGTAACATGGACAAAGATCTACAACCACTATCCAAAGGAAGACTCATACTGACTCATACTGACATAACCAAATAAATTCTCAACACAAGTATAACTCTCACATCACTGACATAGGTCACATTGCTTCCAAAAATAAAATAGATCAAGTATGTTCAGAGAACCATACACATAAAATAATAAACAGCTGTTGTCCTAGACAAAGTATCATCGCATAGTAGTCATGAGATCTCCTCTGGGCATTCTTCATAGGCTCCGGTAATCCTGGTGACCTCAACCAAACCCCGGCCCTCATCCTCACTCATGCGGCATCAAATACCTCTCGTAAGGACAAGATAGATGACCACGCCATTTCAGGCCTTCTCACTCATCCCAAGTCTAAATGAGCCCTTGTGTCTATGAGTGAGGATAAATTATCTTGATTATTGTGAAAGGCATCCTAATCATCTAAGTACATTAATTTAGTTATCACTTACTTAAACTACTTCCAAAGGTTACCTGGTCTTACCTCTTTGGGGCCCGGCCCCTAATGGAAGCCACTCTTCCATTCGACAACACACACCCAAATAATCCACCAAGGGAATCACAAGTGCATACAACCTAGGTATCATAACCACTCCATCTCAAGGAGGAAAAAAATAATAGAACTCACTCCAAACATCCTGGAGGCAACAAGACACATAGTCCACTCCTTTCACAGGAGGCACAAACATCCCCGTTCGTGGAAACTGGGTAAAAACTGAAAAGACACCATGCACTACCCAAGGGAAAAACAATTGGGTTGACATAATGAATCGACAACCCTCTTAGATCCTCAAAGATTCTCTGGAAGACTTACAATTTTGGACTAAAACTCAATCCCATATCCCACAATGCAACTTGACGACATAGCAACAACAAGCATTCAAGTCATAATTCAAATCTATTATTTGGATTTCTTAAACCCATACTCATTCAATAGGTAACATTGACAAAATCAAAGGCATGATAACAGGGTTAGCTCAAATACTCATAAAACCCCTTTTTCCCCAATCACGAATATAAGGATAAGATAACAACAATAGGCAAAGGCAAGGAAATACGCTAATTTCGGATATCTTAAATCCATTTCCCTATTTAATGCATCTTGCAGAAATTAAAATAATATCATTCTAAATTTTCATTAAAGAAAATAATAATCCCTTCCATTAAAATAAATATCTTTTCTCTAACTTACTAGCCATGCACACTATTTGTTTCAATTTAACTTGTTGTCTTAAACTTTGCATGCAACATATGTCAAAACAAAAAGTAAAAATATAAATAACTAAATATAATGGAGAATACCATATATATTTAATTACATATAGTTTATTTGTATACTAAACTATATTTAAAATAACCTTGCATTAAGCATTGTTTATAACCCTCTATTTTTCTAAAAATTATCAGTCTGACAAATTAATTAAATTTGTATAAAGTTCACAGTCAAACACTAATCTCCCAATATAAAAATGTATTTATATTAAATATTAGATATTAATATTTAATATAAAAAGTACACAATTTATAACTGCATAAAAGAATACCATATAAAAATAATAATATAAAAACAAAAACTCTAGATTCGAGATTTTAATTGCAATAACAAAAAAAGTGACAGTGATCAAACGGTACACCGTCCAACGGACGGTACCGCCAGTACCCCTATGACAAACATACGCCGACTGTACATAATGTACATCGACCGATGAACCTTGGGGAGGCCACACTCCCCATGGACAGTGCGTCCCCCCAAGTGGTGGGTGCACTGCCCCTGGTCAGTGTGTCCTTCCCATGGGGAAGTGTGGGCGGTGGGGGTACATCCATCCCCACCAATCACTGTGACAATAAGTTTTTTTTTAACAAAAGAAAACAATAAAAAACAACTCATGCGAAATTTGAAATATTTCATTTCATTTTTTTTTTAAAAAGAGACTTCAACGAATTTTCTCGAAATTCGTTTCCCAGGAGTGTCGTATGGACAATGACAGTAAAATAAATAAAAACTTTAAATACAATCTTCAATAGGATATATATATTTATTTATTTATTATATGTATATTTACATTTCAAAGTATTATATATAATGAATATATATATATATATATATATATATTTGCACAGACATTTATTTACTGGTAAAATTGAGAAAATAAAATAAAAATAACCAGTTACAGGAAAATTAACAAAATTTTCCAGAATGATTTTCTAAATTCAAGAGGTTTAAAATTAATTTCTTTTAAACCATTCCTTCAAATTTTCAAATAATATAAAAGTAGGCAAATTTAAACAGATCTTGATTTTTTCCATTGAAAGTTTTCTAAGAGGGTTTATTTTCAAAACCAGATCTGATTGTTTTCTAAATGGGTATAATCTTCTTACAACAATCTAAATGTTTGATGCACAATCTAAGGTTTAAATTTAACAATGATTCTACAATTTCCCATTTACTGAATTAAATCCTACAGTAAATTTATACAATCTTCCCCAAATTTTAGATTAATTTAAATCTAATTTCAATTAACAAATCCTAATTCCCAATGAATTCAACAACAGATTCTTAAACGATTTAAATTTGTTTTAAACAACAAGAACAAGAAAAACACAGAACAAAACCTGGATTTTGAAGCTACAGGAAAAGGTGAATTTCTGATGCTAGCCTCCTCCAAAGATCTCACGAATTCTCTTCAATCGTGCAATGAATCCAATCCAAAACTAAACTAATGCAAACAAACTTTCCTCAAATCAATTCTACAATTAAAACTTTTTTCAAACCCTTCTCTGTGCAAATTTTCCAAAGAATTCTTCTCTGCTTTCCAAAAAAATTTCTCTTCCCAAAAATCTTCTTCTTAGAATCCATCTTCAAAAAACTCCCCTTCTTAATTAAACATGCAATTCCCTTCAATCAAAATATCTTGGACCACCAAATCTAATTTTGCATGCAATATTGAAAATTACAATATTAACCTAATTCCATTTTCGAAAACCCACTTTGAATTTAAAATGCAATTTAAAATATCTTTCAATTTTTGCTTTTATTTAATTTAATCCAAAATTGAACTTAATTAATTAATTTTAATTATTTAATAACTAAATTCAACCCTTTTGAGATTAAATTTAATTAAATAATTAAATTAATTAAATAAATTAAATTAAATTTAATTAAATTAATTAAATTAATTAAATTAAATTAATTAAATAAATTAAATTAAATTAATTAAATAAATTAAATTAAATTAAATTAAGTTTATTAATAACTTTAAATATAACTTCTAAGCATAACTTTAATTTAATATAAAATAATCACCACTTTTAACCAATGCAATCATTCTAAAAATTGATTAAATAATAACACACTTTTCAAAATCAAATAACATTAAAATAAGGTAAAACATGACTCAACAACCAAGACTGACGACACACTAAGGCTAGGGCATAGACTTGACACATGTTACCTAGCTACTATCTCCTGTTCAACTTAACCGTTAGATCGACACGCTCAAACTTGTGAAACCAGGTGGAGTCGATGTCATGTACCTGCAAACCTAAAACCAAGTAAACATCATACAATATATCCAACATATAATACACACCGTGAAGAAGAAATCACGGATTCACAGGGCGCTCGCAAGAGAGTGATGCGAACCCGTCTCCTTCACCAATACACTCATCAAAGACTGACATTAACATCATAATCAATAATCTCATAATAAAATCTCATGTTAACTCTACTAACATCATTAAACCATTAAAGCATGTGAAACAATAATCAGATAACCACATCACATCACATTAAATAGTTCATCGCTCTATAAATAGCTCTCAATAACACACACAAGATAAGGTATTTGAATATCCAGAAACATAAATCAAAACAAAACAAGGACACATTGTCCAGTCCATAAAGAAAAATGGAGGGGTGTTACACAAAAAATGTTGAATGTTATACATGTGAGAAATTTGGGCATATTGCTAATCAATGCAGATCTAGAAGAAACCAATGGAATGACTAGTTTGGACAAGGAAGTATTGTGTGCTACAATTGGAATAAGTTTGGTCACATTGTAAAATTTTGCAAAAACAAAAATATGGACAGAAGAGGTCCGGTACACAGAGGCTGAAATATAGAGAAAAATGATAAAGGAAAAAGAAAAGTGACTACAGATGAGATAAGAGATGAGATGAAGAAGACATGGGTAAGGAAGAATGATTTTGATGCTGGAAATGGTTTTGCACCAAAACCTGCTTCTAGTAACTCTTTTGATAATTGATTTTAGGCCACTGGCCTAGGGGGAGTTTTTCAAGAAAATCTTTCCTCCCCTATCTGTGGATGGTACTGAAACACAAAGAATAGTCAAAAAGGTGTATTTATGATGTGTAGAAGTTTTGGAGAACTTTCACAAGGAAATTAAGAGAATTCATAGGTCTGTAAGAAATTTTTTCTCTCGTTGTCTAAGAAAACAAAGCACCCAAAAAACTTAGGGTGAATACATTTATTGCACATGTGTGAACTATAAAAGTCAAGTTGGAATTGTCATTTGTCACTTTACATCAAAAAAGAGAAGAAGGAGAGCACTTGCTAGAAGAATTTTGAAGCAGAGAAGTTGATTCACCATTGAAACTCAAAATCTATCACATATTTCAATTGGTTTCAAAAATTTCATATAATTTGGTGTGCAGTTGTTAAACCTAAGTGTGGAAGAAAAATGGAACAAATCAAGAGGACAATCATTTTGGATTAATATAATAGTGCAAAGATTAGGTCTATGAGGAATTTTCTATTACCCAATGAATTGAAGCAATTGAATGAAGCCAAACACATAAATTTGGATATTTGGAATGTGTTTCTGTACTTTGAGGATGCATAATTTGTCAAATTCACCTTGAGTAGATTACATGATGATACTTTAACTTTGGACAAACCCTACATCATTTCAAAGGAGGTAATTGATAATTTGATTGGATTATGCAAAGTCGAAAATGTACCAAGGAAGTAATCCATTCGGAACAAGGAAGTTGAAACCTTAACTAGAATAGTCAAAGATCAGAGGGCGTTGATTATTGCGACAATCAAGAATCGTGTTACAAAATACATTGCACATGTAATCTCATACAAAGTCTTTTTCAGAAACTGAGAAGGAGCGACCTTGGCTGACACAGTCTACATTTCTCACAAGATGATAATCAAAGGTCAGGACTTTGACCTGTGTGGGTTGATAAAGGATCAGCTAATTGAGAATTTGCAACTGACAAAAGAAACAGGTTACCCTTTCAAGTTTGGTACTTTGATCATATGCCTAGTAATGTATTTCTTGAACTGTCTACCAAAGATTGACAATGTGGTGTGGAAAAAAAATGAACCAATTTGTAGTCAAATATACTCACACTCTAGGAGCTCGACTGATTGGGATATAGAATTTGGAAATTTCTTTAAGAATGTGCTTGCAAAGTGTGGTTCAGTCAATACTTCCCCTTCAGTAAGAACAATAGAGGTTGGTTCCTCTTCCGGTGGCATGCATAAAAGGCAAAAAAGAGAAAAAGAAATTATTGAGTACAACCCTCCAAAATGCAAAGTTCCCAGAATTGAGGGAAAAGGTAAAGATAAGGAAATTGTGGATATTCCAGACGAAGATTCTGATGAAGAAACTAAGAAAAATAAATCAGAACCAAAAAAATCTAGTGAGGAAGAAGATGATTTGTCAAAATAAATGCTACAACAACTTATTTAGGAAGAAGGTACAAAATTCAAAAGATCGCTAGGTTATGGTCTATGATACCATCATATGATCAAGACATGATCCCGAGTGTATTAAATTCTCATGTTGAGCATTGCAAGATCAAATTAGAAAGTCTGCTGAACATTCTACCTGAGGAGATGATTGAATGCAATAAAGAGATAATGAACTTTGAAGATAAAGACAAAGAAGAAAGTGAAGTTATCCCTCACCTAAAGGAGCAGTTTAGAATATCAATTGCCAAACTGAAGAAGAAAATGAATGAATTGAGATAGTGCATAAATTCAGCTATTGCATCCATTGGCCCCATGCTGTTAGTAATTACAAAGATAAGTTGGAACAGATTGAAATAGAGTTGAATGGCATTGGGAAAAGCTTTGACATGTTGCAGGATCAGGATGGCACCATCATAAAAAGGATTCAAGAGTTATAGTCTGAACACACCAAAATTCAACTCACCAAGAACACACTTGTTGATAATTTTTGGAAGGTGAAGGATCTAACCGAATGCAAATTGGAGCAGATGGTGGAAATATTAAGGAAAGGTGAGAAACTAGAAGAAGCAATTACAATTCCAGAATCTTTCACTGAAATCATCAACAAAGCATCCAAGAATAATAGTTTGATCATTATCATTTGGATAACAATAGATGCTTGGAAGAAGTTTCTTCCGAAAATGACGAAAAATCATAAGATAATTTTCTAAAAGTAGCAATCAATTGTTTTCAAATTTTTGAAGTTTTGTTCAAAGGGGGAGAATTGTCGACATATATATTCTGAAGTTTAGAAAATTTTGAGCACATGTTTTGTCTTTTTGGCATATGGTTTCTATGCTTTGCCATTGATGTCAAAGGGGGAGAGAATGCAGTGAAAAATTCTTTATAAATCTTAGGAGGAGAGTGTGGCAAAGCTTGGCATCATACTCTTAATGATTTTGAAACTTAATCATTTTTCACTAAGTGTTGTCATCAATGCCAAAGGGGGAGATTTTTGGCATATGGCTTGTAAGTTTTGTCATTGATGGCAACCTTGGCAACCTAAGTCAGGAATCTAATCTATAGTACAATTTTGGTTTACATTGGGAGAACAAGGTGAAGAACAGGGCATTTGGTCATAGGCATAAAAGTTGATATGTATACCTCGCCAAACTATTATTTTGGGTTGTGGATCTCTGAGGTAGGTTTTTTGATGTTTTTTGTTTCTTATTCATGAAGTACACTAATACGCATTCACTAGTACGTGATCTAGGAGATCCAGTGCACTTTTCTGTTGATTATCTGTGGTAGAAGGTTGACCTGGAAAATATAGTAATAATAGATGTATAAGGAGTAATTAATCAAATGTATTTGTGCTCTATTATGTTTGTTTAGGTCCTCTCTTTGTCTTAACAGACTTTGGAGGATGCGCATAAATATTTAGTTGTGGATCTGGCCAACACTTGAGAAGAACTTAATATTTTTTGAAGCCGACATAAGAATGATCAAATCCTTGATAGCGGATATATATAAGATCGATTTTATCATTTTGTGTGTGTCAGATGTGGAGAAGTATGTGAAGATAGAAAATGTGAATATGGTGTGAAATTCAACAGAGTAATAGTGTGAATTTGTCTATGTGTGATGTGAAAAGAAGAAAAGAGTAGAGCATAGCAGAGTGAAGCACAAAGTTAGAAAGCAGATCCAAAATCAAATCTATGAGCTTCATCAGAACTATAACCTGCATGAATAGATGCTACTATCTTAGTTCATGCTTCAGATGGTTTTAATCTAAACTTTTGTAAGGTAGTGAGCCTTCCCTTTTGAGCAGTGAGCTCTAGGCAATGTGCCTGAATGCAAGTGCATTCCCTTTTGTAAAACTTTATTTAAGTACTCAAATTGTGGATTAACCTCCACCGTGGTTTTCCCCCTAACAGGGTTTCCACACAAAAATACCTAATGTTATGGTGTTATGAATGTTTCCTTTGAATGCATGCATCTTTCTTTTAATGTAATGATAGAATGGTTGAGTTTCTGATTAATAAAGTTAAGATTTGTTGAACACTAATTCACCCTCGCCCCCCCTCTTAGTGTTCCCTTGAGTCCAACATACATATACTATTTTTTCATATGTTCATACTAATTTATTTTATAGAAATAACAATCCTTATAATATTTAAATATATATAATTAAATTTACTTTCTATAATAAATGAGTGAATATATTTTTACTTTATTTCTAATCAATAATGTTTATTTTTTTAAATTTATGTTGAAGTTGATTCCTCTACAAGAGGGAGCTAGATATTTTTTGACAATCCATAGCTGATATTATCTAATTACAATGCAAGATGATTAAAATGATCTCAATTGTCAATTCCTTTTCTATTTTATTTTTTTATTCACTATTCTTTCATTCATTAACAATCATATGATGATATTTTACTTTTATTTTTGTTGTTGTAAAAACTAGCAATTATAGGGAAACGACTATCCACTTTATTGAATTTTCAAATGTTAAAGGTGCATATTCATTCCAAGGAGCTTGGAGTTCATTCCACATAGTTGAATACCATATTCTAAGAAGGAAATTTTATTGTATATAGATTATATAGATTTTTAAATTAACATATATACAAAAATTAATAATATATTAATATTAGATTAATTTAGTAGTACATTATTAATTATTATATTTATAGTATAATACTAATTTATTAGTTTATGTTATGTATTATATTAGCTTTTAAACATTATGGTATTAAAAATATTTACTAATTTTAAATATATATTTAAACAATAGTTGCATTACAACGATAGTCCCTACCTAAAGTTGCAAGCTCACAGTGAAAGATGTATAAATGATATTGCATATGAAATCAAGGTTCCTTAAATGAGAAATTTATTTGTCATATAAAACTAAATCATATAAACTAATAAAAAATACTATATTAGAACAAAATAACCCAAGTCTAAATGAGAGAATTATAAATAAATAGATATATGTTTTGCTTCACCATTTCTATTATAAAATATCTATAGATACTGTAAATCATGTGTAAAATATATTTTGTATGTTTTTTAGCATCCAAAACTTTATATATAATAATTTTTTATTTAATTTTGTTGTGCATTCCAAGGATGTCCCACTTAGAAGTCTAAATTTTAAACATTAAATAAGATATAAAGTTAATGTAAGTGTACACAGAATCAATCTCAAGCTATCACTTATCTATTGAAACCTTGGTTGTACACAAACATCATTTATTTAATAATATGATAATTGCTTTCATGTATTGCATGAATATATGCATAAACAAGAAAAATAAAAAATAAATAACCTTCCACACCTATCCAACATACCCATTACACACCAAGATATGATTGTTAATTTTAAATTATTTAATTAATTCATAACTCGTTAAATTATGTGTCTGCAACGGCATTGACGACGAAAGTAACGCCGAAGCCCGGCAGAAAGAAAAGGAGTTGTTCGACTCCCACCCGCAGCTGAGTAAGATCGACAAGTCGATGGTGGGAATCCCTGTGTTGGCGCAGAAGCTGATGCAAATCCAGGCCACGGTCATCAACACCACGCTACCCCAAATGCTACACCCTTAATCTTATATGTACTTAGGGTTACGAGTATCCAGTTTGTGGTTAATTTAACTTCTAATTAAGTTAGATAAAGCTCTGTTTACAGATTATAATTGAGTTTGTTTGGGTGATAGTCATGGCATAATAAAGTACATATTAGAGCCAATGATAAGTTTATTGTCATAGTATTATTGAATTATGTTTTATTTGGAAATATTTGGAAGTTTCTTCTATTCAAGTGGTTTGTTATTTTTATAAATTATAAGTTATTTATATAATATTTTTTATTATATTTTTCTATTGTGCAAGTAATTTCATTACAAGTAGTATCAAAGCATTGTCTTAGCATCTTGATAACAAGAAAAAATGTGATTTTTTCAAATTTAGAGGTGATCTTAGAAAACAATGTATATCTTTCAAATTTTGAAGAATTTTTTTTCTAATTTTTAGAGAGTTTTCAAGAACATATAAAAGTCACTATAGTCTATATATATATTTTTTAAAAAGGAGCAAAGTAAGTGAGTTATTAGAAAATCAAGTTTTCAACCAAAATTGCTCTCAAGATTACAAATCAATTGATTTCTTGAAGAATTTTTTTCGGAAGCGAGATCTAGACTTTGATGAGTTACAATAATTTTTTTAGATTAACTAAACTTATCTTTTATGATTTATTGCAAAATCATTTTTCTCTAGCATGATAGGGCTTCCAACAAAGGACAAAAAGAACATTGTTGCATCTAGAAAATCTCTAAGAAATGATGATATGGCAACTGGGGACAATGGTTCCATAGAAAAAATAATGAAAGAAAATAACAAGATTAAGGAGGACATATATCACTTGAGAACTGATATATTTGACATCCATAACACATTTAAGAAGGATATACACCGCCTATCATGAGATATAAATTGCTTAACAAGAGATATGTCGAGCATGCATATCACATTGGATATTATAAATTCTTATATATAAAATAAATATGGCTCACAAATGTATGTCTCAGGCAACCAAGGTGAATCATCCAAGTTAGCTAATCTAGATCCAAATGCCAATACTCATATAAGATCTAGGAACTTGATACCAAAGGTGGATATATATATATGTGTGTGTGTGTGTGTGTATTTAATAGTAAGGATCCACTAACTTAAATAAAATAAATAAATAAACTATGTGCATCAAATTCCAAGCAGACAAAAGGTAGAAATGGCTTCCGTATATCTAGAAATAGATTAATTCATTTGGTATCAACAATTATGTACTCAATAAAAGAAAATAGGCATCACTATGTCATGGTCAATTTTAATAGAGGAGCTAACCACAATACAACAATAGTGTGGCCAACAATTATTTCATCCATCTAGCTAAACTTTAACAAACAAAAATAATTAGGGATTACATTCAAAAGTTACAAAACCTATCCTTGAGGGTAGATACAATTCCTAAAAAGAACCTGAATGATTTATTTATGGATGGTCTCAAGGATCACATCCAATGTAAGGTATGCATGTTTAGTCCTAATTCTATATGTGATTATTTAATCTTAGCACACAAGATAGAGGACAAGTACTTAATTCTTAGAAGACAAGGGGTTAATGTGACAAGAGAGAAAGGCTTGTCAACACAATCAATTCCCTAACCTACTAGATTAGATTAATGCTAAAACAAATTAAGAAAAAATAGAGCAAAGGGGTTATTTTTCAACTTTGATAGAAAATATAGTTGAATACATAAATGAAGTGAAAATAAATCATTATATATAGAAAGACTAAGTGAGGAAGAAGAATAGGAACCAATATTAAAGGGTGAAAATTAGTCAAATAAGGAATCATGAGATCCCCAATGAATCATTTATTGTTGTGCACTCTCAATTTTTATAGTGGTAATAGGAGGGGATAATGGAAGATAGGATGGACTAGTACAAATAAATGTGGCAATCCAAGATGAGATAATAAAACTTAGGGTGAACTATTAGAGGTTAATGAGATGGGATTAGGAGGAAATAATGGAACACGGGTGAATCACATGTCTAGGGTTTGACTCTAGGACATGAAGCAGGCACTTGAGGTGTGTAGTAGTAATGGATAAGAGATTTGGTCTATAATTATTTGAATAAAATGTTTCTTTTAAGGGTAATTACCTAGGATGAAATATGGAGGGAGGTGGTATAATATAGAAGGGATAAAGGGACAAGACAAAGAGGGGATAATGGAACATAAGATGTACTAACTTAGAGATTAGTGGGATGGGCTAGGAGAAGATCACAAAACATAGAGTGAACTATTAGAAGCTATTGGGGTGGGATTAGGATGGAACAATGAAACATAAGGTGAAATATGAGAAGATAATGTGACAAGACCAAGAGGGGATAATGGAGCGTAGGATTAAAAAATAGATATTAAGGGGATAAGCCAAGATGGGATAAAAATTGGCACAACCCTCTTTCTCTTTTCCTTTGTAATTACATAAGTATTATTTAAATTCAAAAATTAATTAAATTGTTTTATTTATTATTTAATTTGTTTTTTTAATATACCTTGAGTAAGTTACAAGATCTTAATCTAACTTTACTATCGTGTGACTAAAATTGGCTTTAAGAAGTTTTGGAGAAATTATGACAAAAGAGTTACTATGATCCATTATGAAATATATCTTTTGGAAGAGGCCAAAAATATTCAATGGTAGTGAGCTAGAGGTACAAAAAAAATATTTGAAAAGTATTAGATTATTTATCTATATTATGTTGGTCATGACTAAGATCTGGGGAGGAGAGAATTCGTTTCTTTATACCATATAACTTAGAAGGGACTTGATAGAAGTGTGAAGAATAAGAAGTAGCTCAAAGGGAGAAGTTACAAGGAGTACACAACTATAGGAAGATGGTAGCAAAGGTCATGGAATCTAATTTTACTCTTATTAATTAAAAATGCTTGCAAGAAGAGAGCAAGTATGGATGAGATCAATTATAGAGTATCCAAATATTAAAATTGATGGACAACATGCATGTAACATTCTCCTCTTCCTTGTATCTAATCTAATAGGAGCAACTTATTTCTTGATTATGATCATCTTATTTTTGTTTTTTTCAAAATTAATAGCCATGACATTTAACGCGACCTTTAGAAGATGGTTCCTAGGTTTGCGTAGGATCATCATGGAAAAAACAGGCCCTTAAGTGGCAATAAATTCAGAAAAATCAGAGTTAGACAACTTGACGTAAAAATTTGAATAAGTTATCTATATTATTTCAAAAATATGTAAGAATAGAATCTGTAGAAAATTGAATTTAGTTTCTAAACTACTAGGTTTATTTAAAAAATAAAAAAATCTATTTGGTGAAAATTTGAAATTTCAATGCAATAGTACTTAAATTTCAGGGAGAAAATAAGAAGTAGGTGTCTGTCTAACACCCTAACCAAAATAAAATGATAATATTTTTTTATAATATTTTAGATATAAGTAGAGGACTCATGTCCCGATGTGATGCATATTTTTTTGTAATTTTTTTCCAAGTAAATAATTAATTATGAATTTTTTATTACAAATTTTAAAAAATATAAAAACTTGTATGTCTGACCACCTTAACTTGGTCAAAACATCATGAAATTCAATTTCTTTTTTTTAGTCCTATAGTATGTGAAGAATAAAATATGACACATCTTTTGGATTCAAAAAATGTGATACCGTTTGAAATCTATAGATGTTTTTCAATCAGCCTATCAATCGGGACTTTAGTTGTAATTCAAATAGAAAATGAATAATAATTATTTATTAAATTCAAAGTAAAGCATAATTTATATTGGTGGAAAGATGAGAATATCCTTTAAAAACCCTTTTCGTTTCATTAATTTTGGGTAAAAAAAAATTTGTCAGCCACATGGGTCATCATATCATTGCCATATTGCCACTTTTTGGCCCATCATGATCCTGCACATACCCTCCTATACAACTAGATTGCTAAATTACGTGTTTTGGATCGAAAGAATCCCATAAATATTAACTAATTTTGGTTTATATTGTACAATGTGTAAATCTTCAAAAATTTAATAGCATCAATCTCTATTCCAATATTAGAATATTAGAGGCATGTTGATTCCAATGGTTCGTGTAAGTTGTGATCTAGTTTACACATGTTTCATTTTGTAGAGTATCTTGATGAGGGAATGTTGGTTCAAAAAGATACTTCTATTTTAGTGTGTTAAGTTCCACAAAGACCTCAATTACCAATTATGATAGAAAAGAAGGAAGAGTAAAATCCATTTTTCTTTGATTCTTTAGATCATTTATGGTTTTCAAATGTTTTGATTAGATTAAAATGGGAAGGGCTTGTACCCATTACAAAATAGCCATAGAGGCCAAATGAGGAGCTCACAAGAAATGAAACACCTAGAAAGAAAAAACAAAAGAAACAACAACTAATCGACCAACAAGAGAAACAAAAATAACACACAAAACCAAACCAGTAGGGGACCGATATAGCTACTAGTCTCCTAGAAGCTTGAGACCACTAATGGCCTACCGATCCTTACCATGAAGTGGAGTTTCTCACTGAATGACAAGGGTCCCTTTTGAATAGGTTGGGTCTCCTCAGTAGAAGGCTAAGTCAAATTTCCCACCATCTTGACTTTTTTTGTGAATGATTGTCATAATGACCACCCTCAGCTAGCCTTTTTCCATGACTATTCTTAAGTTCTTGTTGAAAGACCTGGATGGTAACGATGATATTCTTCACAATCTCCTTGTTGTAATCAATAATCTCTTGGATACATTTCATTTTTTTGTCCTAGTTGTTGTGAATAGTGGCAATTTCCTCTTGCAATTTCATTTTGTCCTCCTTTGTACCCACCAAAGATCTGAGCTCATTCACCTCCTTGTCCCAATTAGTCTATCTATCAAATGAATTGGTAAGAGAGGAAAGTATATCCCAATCCCCGCCATCCTCAACCTCTCTTGGCCACAAAGCTTGCTAGTTGAGCACCTTGTTTTTCAACACCTGAATTTCCTCCTTCATAGTAATAAGTTGACCCAAAATACATTTTAGAATATCGTTCTATACGTTGACAGTCATTGAAATTTAATCCATTTTATGCCAATGAAGAACATAAGAGGCATAAACTCCATTACCTAGATTGGGTTAAGCAAAGGTCCCTGCTAGATTCATGCAAAGTTTAGGGGATTCTTGGGGGCTAGAAAGGTTAATGAAATGAGGGGTTTTGGAAACATCAGACACCTTATCATGAATAGGGGAGTGCATGGGAGAGTTTCTAGGAGTAGGTTTCCAAGACTCGTCATCTAAGTTAGATGAATTATTAGAGCAAGAGGTATAAATAGTAGTGGCTTCAGGGAAAGAAACACAATTTTTGGGGTCAAGGGGGGTTTCCTCATTGACAGGGGTTTTTCCTTGAGCCCTGGTGATTCTACAAGTGGTGAGTGGGGTTTCTTCTAGAGAATAATTGGAAATGGGGCCCTCAGGGGGTCGGTACGATTGTGAATGACCAAAGTGTTCCTCTTGATAGTGGTTGGGGAGGGGAAAAGAGTGGCCCGATGATGGGAAAGGTAGAAAATTAAACCCTGGTGAATGGGGAGATTTTTAATTTTACCTTGGACATTCTTAATGGAATGATCAAGAGAAGAAAAGACCGAGAAAGTGAAGTTAATCTTTACATTATAGAATAAATGGTTTAACATGGGAAAGATATGAGCATGAAAATGACCCTCTAACATGACATACCTCATACTTGCACTTCTGTAATTTTACTCCACACCCTGGGGAGGTCGGCCCTATTGAAACCATTTTACAACCTATTAACCTTTTTACCTTGGACTTCATAAACCTCTCCATATCTTTATAACTGGTAGTGCCCCTTAGACTTTCAAGGGATGAAAGCACCATCCAGTGATAGCACTGTGACCTCAACAATCAACTCACCATTCACACGGAAGGAGCACCTACCAATGGTGATGGTACCCCCATTCTAGGAGTTGGTGAGCTCAATAGACAACTTGGGGTCACTCCGCATCATATCCTCCACATACAAGGCCAATTTACCTCATTGGATAATAGTCCAAACCTCCTTATCTTTCTTCCACACCTCATAGGAGGTAGGTTCATCTTGAACCAACTCACGCCCATGAAGAAATTCACAGACAATTGAGCAATAATGAAGGCTCAAAAGTTCCCAAAATGAGAACGACTCAAAAACATCTATGAGAATCTACGATTTTTGGAAAAACAAGGCACCAAAATCAAAATTATATTACACCACTATGAAGAGCGTGAAATTTTTCTCCAAATCAAAAAAAATTGCTCTAAAAAAAGAGGTCATATGACTGAGTTATGTGAGTTTGACAATTTCCCTTCAAAACAAAAAATGCAAATGAGAGGGGTTTAGGAAAATTTAAAAGTTCTGATGATGTCACTACTGATGCAATGATGACATGAGTAGAACACTCTCTTAAAATTGATGGTTGTCTGAATGTCATAACTCGTCATTAGGTTTGGCCGAAATCTTTAGTGAATATATGTTTAGGAGCTAGAATATTCTCCTTGGGTGAATCTAATAAATTGGGTGAGATATTCTCGCAAACACCAACTAAATTTTGTGATTCACTATGGTTTTGTTGAATTGTTGCCAATTTTCTTGAATAGCCTGCTAGATTTCATTTTTTCTATCACCAGTTGTTGTGGGACCATGAGGGCCATGACTTGCAGGCCACGTGACCTACGCTGATCTCTTCATACTTGTGCAAGCATGTGTAGTGTAGTAAAATGAATAGCCTTTCATTTTCATACTTTTTTGGCCCCATATTGCTTTATTTATGCTTCTTTATGGCTTAATTGGTCCTATTTTGCATGCACAAGCCTAATAAACTACATCTTTTTTCTCGCTAATCCCGACAAACTTCAAAGGGTAAATTATAATTTAATGATTATGTCTATGTGTCCCTGATTTGTGGATTGGGACTAAAATGCCACCTAGGGCTTCTTTTTTCTCCATGGGTCTTGGGACCCTAATTTCAAAGCATCTTAAATTGGCCCCTTTTTGGAGTTTGTGCCCCAAGTTTCAAGCCTTGGGACTAAGATGCCACCTAGGGAATCTTAGTCCTCCTTGGCTTATTTTTAGGATTCAATTTTAAATCTTGGCGATATTTGGCCTCCTTTAATTAATGATTTCATATGTTAACTTTTTGTGGTGTAATTTCGGGATATTAAGCATAGATAAGTATAAATACAAGGTTCCTTCACTCATTTCAAATCAAGACTTTTATGAGAGAATTCATCGTAGAAAATTTCAATTCACAAGAGAATTCAAGAGAAATTCTTCAAGAATTTGGATTCATCATCAAGATTCAAGCATCATCATGTTTGTTTTGGAGCTAACAATTGTGATGTAGGTTTCTATAATTCAAGCTACCATTGCATTCAAGATCTATTTTATTCAAGAATGATTCAAGATCCACATCCATTGCAACCCTCTCAAGCATATTTGCAACATTCTATCACAATGTTTTGATGATTTTTAGCATTTCCATTTGTTCATTCATGATTCTCCTTCTCTATTTCATTTCATTTCAAGGTTTAATTATCAACAAGGGGTTTGACCAAGGAAAACACCCATTCACTGACAATCAACAATTTTGTCTCCCCTTGTGTGTTTGTGATTGCAGATCTAGGTTGCAGACTTAAAGATAATTTGAAGTGAAAAGTTACAAAGTTGCATTGAAAAGTTGACATCTTCATGGAAACTCACCTACATGATAGATCTAGAAGATTCAAGACCTTAGATGTGAGAAGAAGCAAGTGCAGACCTTGGAGCTCAAGACCACATTCAAAGTTTTTAGAAATCTAGAATGGGACTAATATGCCATCGAGGGCACCTTAGTCCCCCTGAGGTATTTTTCGGAGATTCTTTGAGATTCTATTCTGAGATCTGAAGATTTTGCATCTACCCTGAAAAATAGCAGCAGGAATAAGAAATAGTAAGGGCATCTTAGCCCTCCATAGCACTTTTTGACAACATTTTTTAATTTCTAGAATCTTCATCACATTTCCTGACTTCATAGGTACATACCCTCTAACTTGTGCTTTAATTTTTTCATTTGATCTCCTTATTTGGCTTGCATTTCTTGATTTTGTGAGTTGAATATTTGTTTATCTTTTCAAATAATTTGGTTGGTGATGAACCCCTAAAATATTAGAGAACCCCCTCCTAGGTCCTCCTAATTGGGAATTGACTCACCTTTAGAGGTTGATAGTCAATCCAATTACGGTTCTTGGGGCATTATTGAATGACCTAGAGAAATGGGTGGGCATTCCCTCGCATCATTTTTCTTCGGTTTATTTTGGTGAAGCCGGCCTTGTTGAGAATTCATTTTCTGATTTGGATTTCATTAAAGTCCTAGATCTAGGTTGCATTCATTTTTAAATTTCATTTGCATCTTGCATTAGTGAAACTGCATCTAGGGTTTCTCAAATTTGTGTTAGTGAAAATGCATATAGGTTTCATTTTTTCTTTCTTGCATCATCTTATCTCATTCAAAAAATTAAAAGTGCATTGTCAATCATTCTAATTGCATTTAGGAACATTCTTATTGCATTCAAAAATTAAAAAAATTACATTCAAATTGACATCTAATTGCTTCATTATAGTCATATTTCCTACATTCATTGGCTTAGTTTTTTGTTTCCAAACTTCATCCCTGGATAGGCAATATGAGAACATTGTTATCAATCCAAATCTATTTGTTTTTCTGAAAAAAAAAACCCTTGCTGGGACTAAAACGCCCTTACTAGCATCTTAGGACCCCTCTCTAGGTTTTTGTCTCAGAATCCTATCTAAGCCATTTACTATCTATCTCAGCTTCTAGAAACTCAAAATTTCACCAGGAGGAATAAGATGCCTTTACTGGCGTATTAGTCCCTATTGAATTTTACTTTGCAATTTTTAGGGTTTATAGCTTCTTTTTTGAGCTTCTGTTTGTTGCAATTACTTTCTTGTTTTAGTTTTCTAATTTGCTATTTCATCATATTTAGTGAATTTAGCTTAATTTGTCTTTATTCACTACATTGTCAACATTCAAAATGACATTTACAATGTCTCATTTTCAGTCTATTGCATAGTGTAATCAACAAATTACATTGTTTTAGGTCTGAAAACCTGAAAATGTTTAATTTTCTAGAACTTTATATAATATGGATAAAAGAATTTTTCACTTTAGCATATACAATGTTTCTATTCATAAAGTTTTGCATAAGTTTGATAAAAGTGATTTTCATTATTGGACACACATTCTTTGCATTCTTAAAGTTTTGCATACATTGGATAAAAGTGTTTTGCATCTTGGGATATACATTGTTTACATTGTTAAAGCATTTCATGAGATGGTTAAAAGTGCTTTTAATTTTTGTTCAAATAATGTTAGTATGTTACCTCTATAGGCATGCTAAGAAAAAATTCATATCTCCTACCTATGAGAGTGTTTTAGTGAAAGAGAATACAACCTTGGACATTCTTAACAATCATATTTGTACTTCTCCTAATATCTATCCTATTGGTGAAGAATATATTTTTGTGTTAGAAGAAATAATCAATGAGATTTTATTGAGAATCCCAATTGTTTCTCTCCTTCTACCTCTCTTAGTGGACTAGACATTGATGAAGAAGAAGAAACAACCATAGGTAATCATGATGATAACATAATACAACAAGAGACCATTGAAACTTCAACTAGTCTACATTCATCTCCCAACATCTTAACCTCTTGTGATAATGTTCTGGAAGATGCAAGTTTAAGTGAAGATATATTGGTTTTGGATGATCAAAACTTTAAGCTCTATGATAATCCTCTTTATGCTCCCTATCTTATTTTAGAATACATTATAGGAAAAAGCAATGGAATTATGGATAATCATGATGATTACATTTGTTCTTCTCCTAGTATCTCTCCTAGATGTGAAGAAGATACTTTGATGATAGAGAATCTTAGTTGTCCCCCTTCACCTAGGGAAACCCTTATTGAGCAAGAAAATTCAACCATTGATCATTCCCCTACTTGTAATGAAGTCATTTTGGAAGAACCAATCCTTGAATGTCAAGAACATTTGGATTTTAGCTCTCCTAAAAACTCTCCTACTAGGGAAGATATCATAGTGGAAGAACATGAGAACATTGACAATAGTAATTCCTTAGATGAATATGATGAAGTGACATTAGACTCCCCTTCACTAAGAGATCATGAAAACAAGGATAATTCTTCTGAGGTTATGCACATTAGATACCCCTTGGAGTACTCTCCTGAGCCTAAACTTATCATTTTTCCACCCTCTCAAAACCCGCAAGTCCAAAACACACCCGTCCTTATCCTTGAACCACCTAAGAACAATGTTTCACAACAAATGAGTTACAATACCGTTGCTCATACATACAATACTAGGAAAAATCTGCAACCAAAACAATAGGGAAAAATTTAGTGGCGAATCTTTTCCAATTGGTGAATAATAGAAATCAGGAGCTCCAAAAATGGTGAATAGTACAAGCTAAAATGGAGACTGAATTGCCAGGTTTTTACAAAAAAATAATTTCATCTTGATTAATTCACCATGTAAACAATGTGTCATTGGAATTGATTTGCTAGTAGTTTATACAGTAAAATTTTAAAAATATTAATAATATTCGCCAGTAATATTGTGTAATTCTGGAGAATCAAGAAGGGAATCTGCTATATTCGTGCCAAGCTCCCGAAAAGACATCTGATCAAAGCTCTATTTGATCTCCACCGTTCACTATTTCCAATATTTCATGACATACCTCATCATCGTTGTATTTGTGGGACATCCTTAATTTTCCCATTAATGATGTTCACTCATGTTGATAAGGCTTCCATACTCCATCTGGGGTCCAGCAAGGCACAAGTACACCACTTGTGTAATTTCGAAGAATCATGAAGGGGATCTACAATATTCGCTCGAAGCTCCTAGAAATACATCCGATCAAAGCTCTGTTTGATCTCCATCATTCACTTTTGCCAATAGTTCATGACATACATCATCATCGTTGTATCAGCGAGACATCCCTAAGTGTCCCATCGATGATGTTCACTCACACTGATATTCGCTCATGGAATGAACTTGAAGCCATCCGATTTAAAAGCTAATCGATGGTAAAATTTTCAAGTTTCATTTAGTCTTACTTTTCAAGTGAGATTTTTAAAAAACACTTCATTTGTGTGTGTTCCAATGCATTTTCAATAGTGAATTTATGCTTGGTGGCGAGGGGCTCTACCCCTCAACCCCGCCTGTTGCGATATGAGTGCATCGAGGTCATTGTCCCTAAAACTCATGAGGGGGCATTGCCCCCTCAACCCCCACAAGGGGACTCTGCCCCCTTGACCCCTGCAAGGGGCGCTGCCCCTTGACCCCTCTGGTGGTTGTCGCCCCCGGGCCCCTACTTCAATATTAAAAAATAAATAAAAATATATGGGGCAGCTGCGTCAACCAACTATGAAAATTTTTAAAGGAGAGATTTTCCATTGTAATTAATCTTTTTAGTGATTATTCACTAGGATTCGCCACTATGATTATTATTTTCACCAATTATTCATGAAGATTCGCCAGGATTTTACAAATTTTTTAATATTGTGCATAAGATTCGCTAGGAAAATTAATTTTTTTTTTCAAATAAAAGGAAAGATTCACTAGTATTTTACACCTTTGCCGAGGGGGGGGGGGGGTTCTTAAAGTTATCCCTACAAAACAAACAACTTCGTTATCCCTACGAAACAAACAGCTTCAACATCCCTCCCATTTCCTAATCTTACCAGGTCCCCCTTGTTTAGCTTCACAAAGTATAAGGGAGTATGATCTTGTTGAACGCCTGAAGAATTCTCCCGTAAAGATATCCCTATGGGACCTAATTCATAATTCACCTAATTATCACACTATGCTTCAAGCATCCTTGCAATAATTTGTGGTCCCCTTTAGTGCAAATCCGAATGACACAGTAGCCATGATTCAAGGAATAAATGTTGACATTGTTTTCCACCAAAGTGATCTCCCTCTTTTGGAAGTGCAAAAAAAATGTGATGCTCTCATGATCATAGCTCAATATAAAAGCACAGGGATAAAACGAACCCTTGTTGACAATGGGTCAACCTTAAATGTGTGCAATGTAAATTTTTTGGATAAGCTTGGTGTCACTAAATTAAAAATCCAACCTGTCTCCTTCTCTATTAATGGCTTTGATAATATGTGTAAACAACCACTTGGTGTTATCACTTTACCTATTACCACTGGAAATGCCACATTACAAACCTCGATCCATGTTATGCTTGATGATCTTTCATATAATCTTCTTTTAGGCATACCATGGATTCATGCAATGAATGGGGTGCCTTCCACTCTTCATCATAAAATGAAGTATGTCTACAAAAAAGAAGTATATGTAATCGAAGTTGATCCTAAACCACACAATTGTTTGAACATTGAAAAAGATAAAGAGAATTCTTTAAACACATTGACACCAACTACACAAGTAGAACCCATGCAAGAACAACAAAAATATATATGTCCTAAACCCTTCACAACGATATCACTAGATGTTGTTGGATCGTTGAGTTTTGAACCAACAATCATGGGAGAAAAGAAGATCATAAACAAAGACTCTGAAAAGGGAAAGGAAAAAGAAGACCCTTCATAAGCATCCACCTCAACCACTTTAGAAGAAAAATTAAACTACACAAAAAACTTAAACGAGATAAACTATCAACAACCACCAAAACCTAAAGAAATGAAAAAGCTTTATGGAAGAGGTTATGAGCTTATGAAACAACTTGGATATAGTGGGAAAGGATGTGGTGCTCAAGAATAAGGTAATTGTGTCCCTATAGAACCTAACACGCAAGAAACAACTAATGGTCTTGGTTATTGTCAAACAAGCCTTCACTCAATATCAAAACTCTAATAAAAGATTCCTCTAAGCCGACTTTAATGGTAGTGCATCTTGAACTGATAGACACAAGTGGTCTTGATTGTTATAATTTTCAAGAAATAAATATATCCTCGCTTAACATTAACGTCATCAGAAAAAACACTAACGATTTCAATTCGATAGATTTTACACCCTCTTGTAAAGGAGAGAACAAAATCTCACAATCCATAGAGTCTTGTGTAAGTATGACACCTAATACTAAGCAAAATATATCTTTATCGCACAATAACGAAACATCCTCTACTTTTGATCAAGAAATTATCTTGTTGATACTTCTCCTAGATCGTTTGATATCTCTCCACCCAAGAACAAAAAAAAAAAATTACTACAAGAATTCATTTTGCACATATCATAGAGTTCATGGTCATTCTAGTAAAGAATGCAAGGCTTTGAGTAGTAAAATCCAACATCTTCAAGATTTTGGTGCTCTTCCTTATGAGGGGACACCTAATTGATATTGATTTTCACTCTAACATGCATCTCATCAATCATTTCAGTTCACCCTTGTCTTGTACTAAGTGGGAGCAAGGGGTTAGGTAGCCTTGTCGTCATATGTCACTTGTTGTTGTCTCTTTTGTGTAGTTGACCACCTTTCATGTATATATAAGAGAAATTTTGGGATGTGGATGACATGCCTTTAGTTGGCTCGCATATGACATACTTAGTTATGCATTTTGCGGGAAACCCCTTCCCTTCTCATAACGTAGCTTATTGGAAACATATGACTTGGCATAGGGCTTTCTGAGTAAGCTCTCATGTCTTCTTCTACTTTAAATAAATTTCTCACAGCAATGGTGTTAGAAACCGCTTTTAAAGTGGGGGCATAGATCGACACTCATGTTTCATTATGTTATTTCCTTTCTTCTTGTAATGCGTCCTTTTCTTGGTGGTTTCATTGTGTTTGATTTCCTTTGAGAGCATAATATGTCCCTACACTTGTCCTCTCTTGGAGATGTTAAGAATAAAGTTTCCTAAGATGAGACCTTGCATGAACTAAGAAAAATCCCTTCGAACATTCTTCTTTCCTATTGCATTTTTTCTTTTGTGCCTTATTAAATTCATGGAGGTTTGGGTTTGATATGGCCCCTTCGGGCTCACCTAGTAAACAACTAGCTACACTAGCCTATGTGAGCATGCTTTTTATTTTTGTGCCTTATTAAAGTCATGGAGGTATGGCTTTGATATGGTTTCTTAGGGCTCACTTAGTGAACAACTAGCTTCAGTAGCCCTTGTGAGCATGCATTTTATTTTTGTCCTTATCATAGTCATGGGGGTATGACGTTGATATAAACCTCTTGGGGCTCACCTAGTGAATAACTAGCTTCACTAGCCCTTGTGAGAATGTGATTATTTTTGTGTGGTGGACAACGTGTTCCACTTGTAAACATTGTTGGGCAAACAACCTAGACCCGGTCCACCGCATTGGATGGCTAGTTGAAGCTTGATCGATTTTATTTTCTTTTTCCCTTTTTCTTTTCTTTGATGGTGTATGTTTGTGATCTGGTTATGGCTCCATATATCATCTGCAAGTGTGTTCCTTTGTGCCTATGTTGGTTTTCAATAGGATCTTGATCCTGGGGGCTTCATCATCCCTCTTGGTTTTTTTTATCGCATCTTACTAACATTCATACATTTGAACCCCTCTTGATTGTGTGGTTGGCTACTTTACTATGAGTTTGAAGTTAGTTCATCCTCTCACTAAAGTGGCGGCTAAATGTAGTGTAGTAAAATGCACACCCTTGCATTTTCACAATTTTTTTGGCTTGCCTTGCTTTATTTATGCTTCTTTATGGCTTAATTGGTCCTATTTTGCATCCACAAGCGTCATAAACTACATCTTTTTCTAGATAATCTCGAAAAACATCAAAGGGTAAATGATAATTTAATGATTATGTTTGTGTGTCCTTGATTTGTGGATTGGGAATAAAATGCCACCTAGGGCGTCTTTGTCATCCATGGGTCTTGGTACCCTGATTTCAAGGCATCTTAAATTGGCCCCTTTTTGGAGTTTGTGCCCCAAGTTTCAAGCCTTGGGACTAAGATTCCACCTAGGGAATCTTAGTCCTTGGCTTATTTATGGGATTCGATTTCAAATCTTGGCAAGATTTGGTCTCCTTTAATTAATGATTTCATGTGTTGGCTTGTTGTGGTGTAATTTTGAGATATTAAGCATATATAAGTATAAATACAAGGTTCCTTCACTCATTTCAAATCAAGACTTTTGTGAGAGCATTCATAGTAGAAAATATGAGTTCACAAGAGCATTCAATAGAAATTCTTCAATAATTTGGATCCATCATCAAGATTCAAGCACCATCATGTTTGTTTTGGAGATAAAAATTATGATGTAGGCTTCTATAATTCAAGATAACAATACATTCAAGATCTATCTTATTCAAGCAAGATTCAAGATCCACATCCATTGCATCCCTCTCAAGCATATTTGCAACATTCTATCATAAGGGTTTGGTGAGTTGTAGAATTTTAATTTGTTCATTCATCATTCTCCTTCTCTATTTCATTTCATTTCAAGGTTTAATTATCAACAAGGGGTTTGACTAGGGAAAATCCCCATTCACTAACAATCAAAAAGTTTTTCTTCCCTTGTGTGTTTGTGATTGCAGATCTAGGTTGAAGACTTGAAGATCATTTGAAGTGCAAAGTTGCAAAGTTGTAAAGATGCATTGAAAAGTTTTCATCTTCATGGAAACTCACCTACAGGACAGATCTGAAAGATTCAGGACCTCAAATCTGTGAAGAAGCAACTGCAGACCCTAGAGCTCAAGACCAAATTCAAAGCTTTTAGAAATCTAGAATGGGACTAATACGCCATCTAGGGTATCTTTGTCCTCTCAGGGGTATTTTTCAGAGATTCTTTGAGATTTTTTTTGAGATCTGAAAATTTTGCATCTACCCCAAAAAATAGCAACAAGAATAAGACAATAGTAAGGGTGTATTAGTCCTCCATAACACTTTTGGACAACATTTTTCATTTCTAGAATCTTCATCACATTTCCAGACTTCCCAAGTACATACCCCCCCTAACTTGTTGTGGTTTAATTTTGTCATTTGATCTCCTTATTTGGCTTGCATTGCTTAATTTTTTGAGTTGATTTTTTTTTGTCTTTTCCAAGCATTTGCTTGGTGGTGAACCCCTAAAAGCTTAGATAACCCCCTCCTAGTTCCTCCTTATTGAGAATTGACTCACTTGGTGAGGTTGATAGTAAATCCAATTAGGGTTCTTAGGACATTATTGAATGGCCTAGAGAAATGGGTGGGCATTCCCCCACATCATTTTCCTTTAGTTCAATAGGTATTGTCTGCAATACCCTGCCTGTGTAGGGTACCTTTTGATTTAAAAAAAAAAACCTTTTTTATTAAATTTTTTGAAAAAAAATTATTGAATATAATTTTTTATCTACAGAAAAAAAGATTTTTTGTTAATCCTACTTGATGCCATAATGATGACCTAGGCAAAAAAAATTCCTCAACGGACAAATTTCTCCAAATTCAACAATTTTATAGTCGATCTTAAGGTTTTTGGCCCTTATGGATGTGATGGCAATGTCAAATTTGATCCAAAATGATCCAAAATTTCAGCTACCTTCTGGATCTAGCAACCACTCTTCAACTTCAAACCCTCATAGATGTGACCTCATATGTCTTATTTGGATGAAACAAAATGAAAAAATAATTTTCTCAAACACCTTGAACTCAATGGTGAGCTCATATTTGAACCAGCAAGCTCTGATTTGAACTTGCAATACCAAGCCACAAAGAGGAACCCTTCTAAAATCTAGTATTTCTATCAAGTTTTTTTGATTATTTAGATCATCATATGATGCAAGAGAAGAGCATACTCAACCTTTCAATATCAAATTAGATATCTCCAAAAATACTATCTAATGGGACCCAACATGCTCTGATACCATGTTAGAGTGCGCTATGTAGATACCCAAGATCTAAAGGCCAAATGGAAAATAAAAAGAGATCAATATACAATGTTGAAGATTGCAATGGAACTGATTATCCAAGTCCTCAATATGATTTACATATGAGAACACCTTGTTATATATCCAAGGTGAGACATAAGATTTCATAAGATTATGACCAATGTATTAATCATATGACATGAGACAACTAACTTGGCATAAAAGTAAAAAGGATAAGATCTAGACATGACAACTATGTCTTCTACAAAGAATCTTACAACCTAATTAAACTTAACATGTGAATATGTCCCCTAATTACCTAGTGAGTGAAATAAATAGGTACAATACATTTATTGACACAAATAACCAACACCCACCCGACCCAGGTTATCTTTGGTTGAGCCATCAAAGTTAAGCTTAAGCCAACTGGGCTCAAGGGGGACCACCTTTGGCTGAGCCATCTCTAAAACGTAGGGAGGGTTTTCAAATGTTAAATGAGGCTCCAATTTAATTAATATGATGCAATATAATCTCTAAATTAAAAATATTGTATACATGGTGTTTAGGATTTATTTCTCAACATCTAGGAATGTTGGTATTTTTATAAACAAGCATTATCTAAAGACAATAATTTTGATACTAGCAATATAAGTGTTATTTGTAGGCTCAAAGAATTGAAAATTTACCAAAGATCAATTTATTTCTTATAAGAATGATTTTCATATCAATTCAATTGGTAAGGGTTAATTTTATCTCAAATTGTTCACCTATGTAAAATTGACAAGTGGGCATCGATCCTCTTATCTAGTTTCTAGTCTAGTCCTATCTAATCAAATGCAAAGTAGTGTGCTCTCACCTCAATGCTTGTATATAGGTACTTATATAGAGAGAGGTTTGATCTATTCCCATGTTTATATATATGAGGTAGTTTGAATTTGAGATCACTCATGATCCTTTACAACTGGGTTTCCAAAATACCTTTTCCTTGAAATCCCATTCCTTTTGTCTCCATAGGTTAGGGATTTGATAAATAAAAAATTCTTAAGCTTTGAATAATCCAGTCACTTAAATAATGTGAATGTAACATACCCATTGCTCAACTTAATAATTTCTCCTGTGTTTTACCACAAGTGAATAAACTAAATTTCCAAAAACATAGCGATAAAAAAATTATTTTCAAACAAGATAATATGCACATTTGATATAGCAATAATTCATTTTTCTCATTTCATTCAATGAAATGTACAATCTTTCCAAAGAAATGATTTCATAAAACTAGATAGAAAATACATTTTTCATCCTTAAAAGAAATAGATACAAGATACATACATAGCTCATATGAGCTTCATTGGCAATAGAAACACAAATGACCTAGGAAATCCCCCTTCAAATCTTGGCTTGCCAACTAAGAGAAGAAGCATCACTCAAGTTCTTTTATGCCATCCGCAAACTTACTGTGGTCCCCCGCACATCTACCACATATGGTAAGATGGCCCTACCCTTCGACGAAGAGCTTTAGTCTGGAAACCTAAAAATACTAGCCAATCCTGAGCTTGGTGTTGTGTCTTACATAACCAAAACTTTACCATACAAATTCTATACTCTACATGTATGATACTATCAGAAAAGCATGCTAAAAGGTAACACAATGAACTGACAGTGTAACTAGTGTCAAATTACACCACTTTGGCCAAAGTATTCATCACCCCTAATTCGAAATGGATGCCACACACTCATCCACCTATCTAAATATTTTTTTATGACCATTCATATTCTATCTATAGGTTATCCCCTTCATTGGATTCAACCTAATGCCAAGAGTAATCTATATACTCTTAAGTTCACTATGACTCATCTAGTAGGTTAAACATGTATTTCCATAACCTATCTTCACAAATTAGCTTTAGCTATATAGAATTCACTCTATTTTAGTATTTAATATTGATATATACAATCACTCCTTGATATGGAGTACATACAAACACTCAAGAAAATAAGGATTCCAAAACTAGAAACAATAAGTAACTTTCAATTTCTCATAGGTAGTAAATAAACTTTCTCTAATACCATATTACATTTTCTAATTAAACAAGAAAAACATAGAATCTTATCAAAGACATTCAAAGCATAAAAGATTAAAATTCAGCATGCCTGTATTTGCAAAGCTCCAATTCAATCTATCTAGTTTCCAAGCTTAGCCTCCTCAATTCAACTTATAACTTAGAAACTATTATTTCCACTCTTCCCAAATACTCTTAAAAAATCTCTCACTAAAACTCTTGCAAAACCTCGCTCAAAATATCTCACAAAAACTCAGAAGAATAGAGCAATATTCAAAAAATAATAGCAAAATGCATATATGTGTCCCTTTGAGGTAAATAATACCTCTATTTATGCACAAAAATCTGCAACTAAAGGCTAGAAATAGGGTAATAGAATTGACACTTCTCATCTCAATTGGTTCGACTTAGAAAAGTAAAGAAAAGGTGGAAAATTTAGAGAAAGAGACTTGACAATACTACACAGCCAGTCGCTTCTATCATAGACAACAATAATTTCATTCAAATATGCAAGGTAATTATTCTCATAGGTCGACTCTCTCTTTGTTAGCTTCTCTTTGACTTATTCACTCATTCATATTTGGCCTACATCACTAGATAGAGCTCTCAATAAAAACTTATAAAGGAATGCAATTATTCATAATTTGGTACCACATAAACTTCATGTGTGCTATTTTGGTGTTTCAGATAAAAGACCAAGTCAAATCTTGTTAATGCTTTTCAAATTTCCTTCAATAATTTCGACTATTTCTTGCAACTATTTCCATGTGCCTTACATAGTGTTGCACATATTTTGTAAAGCATGGTAATACTTTATGAAATGATCGCAATGCTACCATTTTGCATGCTATTCATTATTGCTGCACTTTACATTGTAGCATGTATATTATGCACTTTACATTATAATATGTGCTTAATATATAATTAGCACTTATTCAGACATTAGAATATATCTATTATATATATGTATGGTATATATCTAGTATACATATATATATATATATATATATATATATGTATATATATATATAACATGTTATATTAACTTATACATTTATATAGAATGTGTCATTCGATATCGAAAGCATAAACTTATATTCACTTATTTCAAAATTAATATCGCACATGTATATATACATATATACATATGTATATTTATATATATTAATACACTTGTATGGATGTTTCCATCACGCCAATACAAACATGTATATCGATATATATATACCTATACATATATATACATGATCGTATATATACATATATAAAATTGCCTCCAAACAATTAAACATATAAAATTGCAATAACATTGACTGACATATAATAATGAAATATATGTATACATACATACATATATATATGAACCATAGAAAATAGGGTGTGCTCCACATTTTAGGAGATGGAACACACAAAATGGGATAGGTCCTCCTATTTCACTCTTAGTTCATTCAAGGAAACCCTAGAGATCTCAACCTGATGATCCAATGAGGAAAATAGATTGCTACAAGGTCTCCTTAGGTGTGATTAAAAGGGGGTTGGCCACTAAGAAAATGCTTAGAAAGAAAGAAATGAAAGTAATATACAAATCTTACTATGTAATTTAGAAAATGGAACTTGAAATCAGAGTAACAAACCAAGGATAAACAAAGAAGTACCTAGAAGACTGAATATTCCTAAAACAAGGTCTCCAATCCTGAAATTATGACTTTTGATGTGAACTGGAACTCATATGCTAGACTGGGCGATTTATTCCCAATCAAGGTTTTTGGGTTGACTCTGGAATCTACAACTGATAAACTAGGATCTACAAAGAATTGCTGAAAAGTTATATACTAGGACTCATACACCCAAGGTGGCAATTTAGTCCCAGTATTAGGGTTTTTCCAAAACTTTGGTATCCTCTAGTGATCTTTTGTAGCTTCTCTCTTGTCCGATCTCCGAGTCTGAAAGTTTGAATTATGTCCTGTAGATGACTTTCCATGAAGATGACAACTTCTTGACAACTTTGAAAAATTGCTTCAATCTTGCAACTTTGTCTTCAAAGGATCTTCAAGTATCAAAACACCTAGATTTACAATCACAGATGTAGAGAGAGATAAATGTTGATTTGTTAGTGGGTAGGGGTTCTCCTTGGTCAAACCCCATTTTGGTAATCAAACCTTGAAATGAAATGAAATAGAATGAAGGAATGATGAATGAACAAATGTGATCTTGCAACTCACCAAACCCTTGATATGAAGGTTGCAATCCTATGTGAAATGGATAGCATGAGTGTAGATATTGACTCTTTATTGTTAATATGAAACTTCACTTGAATGCTTACTTGAATCATGAAAACCTACATCACAAATGTTAGCTCAAAAACACACATGATGCATGATGACTTTAACATGATGCTTGATAATCAGCTCTTGAATGCTCCTTATCATAAACTTTCTAGAATTATTGAATATTTGAATTGCTAGATCACACTTGCTCATGAAAATTGCTAGGAGAAAATATGTTAAATAACCTTGTATTTATACTTGTTTATGCCAAATTTACCAAAATTACAACACTACAAGATGAAATCAAATCTAGGAGAATAAAATCTCACCAAGAATTGAATTCAAAATAGGTCCAAGCTAAAGTGGGACTCATATATCTAGTTGGGGCATATGAGTCCTAGTAGCCTATCTTGGGACACAAATTTCAAGAAATGTTAAGTTCAATGCCATATTTTGGATCAAGCCCCAAAACATAGGTGGGACCCATACACTCAAGGTGGCGTATGAGTCCCAAATAACTAGATCTAGAATACACAACCCAAAATCATGAATTATGATTGGTCATTAGTTAAGTCTTAGGATTATCCTTAGAGAAATGCACTAAATAAATCTTGTGGATGCAAAATAGGACCAAATAAGGCATAAAAGGCCCAATTTTAGTAGGGAGGGGCCAAAAAAGTGTGAAAAATGTAAAGGGATACATTTTTCTACACTACATTTAGTCCCCACTTTAGTGAGAGGAGGAACTTGCTTCAAACTCACACTAAAGTAGATAAACTCACATCAAGAGGGGTCCAAGTGTACCAATTCTAGTGAGATAGGATGACCACGATCAAGAGGGTTTTGTAATCCCCTAGGATCAAGATCCTATGGTAAACCTACATAGACACAAATGAACACACATGAAAATGATGCATGAAGCAACAAAAAGATAAAAGAATACACTACCAAAGACATAGAGAAGAAAGAAAAAGAAAAGGAAGGGGGGTGGATCAAGCCTCGACCGTTTGTCTAATGCGATGTGGATCATATCTAAGTTGTTTGTTCAAAAACGTTTACAAGTGGAATGTGATGTCCATTCTGCAAACCAAACGTGCACTCACAAGGGCTAGTGGAACCTCAGGTCATCCATTAGGTGAGCCCCTAGAGACACATACGCACGCGGTCAGTATGCGCTCACATAGACAAGAAAATGGCTATGGGAAATTCATGCCTAAGTTTGGCTCCCATATGCCAGCCATACCAAAGAGATACCTCCTAATAACTTTGATAAGACACCACACAACATGAAATTCAGGATTCACAAGGCAAGAAAAACTTTGTATGCTTTACACCCATGAACAAACAAGATTTCTCTGCAAGCAAGAAAAATATGTTATGCAAGGCGGCCATATAATAGTTATTGTAAATGCAGAATAGTGTAAAGGTACATTGAAAGGAGTTTTTCTTAGTTTGTGTGAGATCTTAACTTAGGGAACATTGTGCCTAATGAATCCAAGAGAGGACCAATCGAAGAATAGAAGATTCACAACTTAGAGGATGCATTGTGTCGCATCAAGCCACTAAGAGGAATATAATATGCTAAGAGAGATCACGCTCTTGAGGGAAATAACACCCAATGTTACCACAAAGAGAAAGACACATTTCATGAAGTAAGAATACTACATAATGAAACATGAGCTGAAAAATAATAATGCCAATGTATGCCCCCACTTTAAATATATTTCTGAACACCATGTTGTGAGAAATTAATTTAATACACTAGCAAATGATAAATGATAACAATAAAGAGGACATGGGAGATTATTCATAAATCTATATGCCAAGTCATATGTTTCTAAATGAAGCTACATCATGAAAAGGAGTTTCCCCCAAAATGTAATCCCAAAATCACTTAAGGGATCCACGAATTTGGGGTCAGTATGTCTTTCCTACAATGCTTTTAGAGATCTCAGAATTGTCATCATTTCCCAAATACTCATGGAACAAGAAGAATGACACAAAGAGAGCGAAAACAAAGAAAATATTTTGGTTCAACATGGAAGAGACCTAAATTTCTTGACACCTTGCGTCATCCCCAAAAGGAAAACACAAGACAAGTGAAAAGGAAAAAGGTTTATGACATATAGAAGAATGTAGATACATATAGAGGAATGCCACAAAGAGAGAGATACACATCAAACATAATGGTATGGGGGATCACATTATGCACATGAAATCACATAAAATAAACATGAAAAATCAAACAAATACAAGACTAGTAAGGCACATGTGAGTCAACCTATATTAGGTCATTTGCATCCCAATATTGTTCATCGTATGCAAAAGGCAGACAACTAGCCAAAGGGACAACAACAAGTTCCAAACTAGGGAAAGGACCAAGTTCAACACTCTTCTTAGGAGAATTGTCATTTAAGCTAATAGAAGAGGAAAACAATGTATTCAATTCAGTATGCACTTCTTCATCAATTTTAGCAATCTCATCATCATTGTCTAAGTTAATCACAATGGGAGGTCAAATGATAATGTCTAAAGAGGGTGAAAACCCAGTTGTGGTTGTGATATAGGATATTTTTGTTGTGGCGAAGAGGGAGACTCCTCATGTATTGCTTCACTTAAGTTTGGATGTTGATTTTTTTGTTATTCTTTTCATTTAACCTTCAACCAATAGCACGATGTCTACGCCTACACACTCTAGCATTTCTATTTCTCTTTTTACAATTTTCAAGTTGTGTTTGTGTAGGAGCAAGTTTATCAACCATAGGTTTATTTTCTTCCCTAAGGGGAGGAACAAAAGAAACCATAGGAGGTTGTTCAACCAATTTCTCTTTAGCTTTTTAAAAAAAAATTATCTTAGTAGGCATGACATAATTTTTTTTGTTGTCTCTTTGTCATTTGTAGGAGATAGTGAAAGGATCTATCTTGGGTTGGTCTTGGTTATTTGGAAGTTATTTTGGTTCAATCATGGTTTCATCAAGGATAGGAGGCTCAATAATGGGTTGAGGCATATTTTGATGGGATAACTCTACTATACATTTCACCTTAAACTTTTGATAGGATTTCAAAAAGAAGTCTTCATGAGGTTTAATAGGTTCAATAGGCTCGGGCCAAAAGAAATCCAATGAAAAATTTCCACAGGAAGAGACAAGATTAAGGCCACTATGGTGCATAGTAAATATTTCATTGTCAAAGGGAAACTTTAAACATTTATGCACAATTGATAGGATGACTTCCATGGAGCATAGCCATGGATGACCAAGCTTCACACGAAATTGATCCGACGTCGGGATGATGGAGAATGAGACATCTAATTGTTTTGTTCGTACTTTTAAAGGAAGGGTGATTGAACCCATCGTAAGGCAAGCAAAACCATTATGTAGTTTTATCCATTCTTTTGGTTTATCATATGTATCTTTATAGAGTTCATGCACAAGTAATAATTCTTCAATGATCACATTCTCTCCACAAACAAGATCAATTAATATCTCATTAGTGGGCTTATCATTGATTCAATTAGCTATGTAAATAGAACCATTAGGTGTATTTCTAATTATATTTGTAGTTGAAAAATAAATTTCAAGAGCTATTTTAGTTCAACCCTTATGAGGTTGAGTGTTGATCAATCCAACCATAGTATTTGTAAGACTTTCTTCATTAGTATCCATGTTTCCATCATCTGTGTCAAAATTCATCACATCATTCTTCTTAGTTTCACTAGCTTTGACAAATGAAATATTATAATTTGGCATAGGGTTGGTAAATATTTGCAAGTTTTGGTTGCGAGGGGAAACAAACTTATTTCCTTGATCATTAACACATCCAATTTGAAGTAAATTAGAATCAATGAGGTCTTGCACAAGATGTTTAAGATGCTTACAATGTTTTGTATTATTTTCATTTTATCTGTGATAATGACAATAAGAGTTCGATCTGAACTTTGGGGGTAATGGCTTAGTAGGATCAAGAGTTCTTACGAGAGATAAGGAGATAATTTTTTGTTCTAGAAGTTGTTGTGTTATGGAGGGTATCGAGTAAGGGAGTAAATTGTCTAGCTAGATCCCCAAATCTAAAAGGATTTGTCTTCTTTATAGAAGCTACTTGGGTATCAACATGTTGGTTTGGTTTAGGGGGATTTAGTTGAAGGAAGCCTTTATTCTTTTTCCTAAAAGGCTGGCAATTGTTTTGATTTGTGGATTCAGAATTTTCAGGATGGTTAGAACTAGGTTTTGTTTCATGACTACTAACTGATTTTTTATAATCGTGAAGGGTAGTACACAAGTGTACAAAGGAAAGAAACTTCATCATTCCAAGATTATATTTTATCTTAGTTTGTAAGTTTTCAATGAGCATTCATTGAAGGTGAAAATCAGGAATCTTTATATCAATTTGGGAATAAAGTGATTGGTAGTGTGAAATAAAGTCAATAAATTTTTCATCATCCTTTTGCTTACATCTCATCAAATCAGCTAGTTTCATATTAGGAGTCTTGTGAACTTGGAAATGGTTAATAAATGCCTCAACAAGTTCATTGAATGAATGAATTGAGTTATTCGGTAATGAGGAAAACCATTCTAAAGTGGTATCTTTCAAGGACATGGGGAAAAGCTTAGCCAAGAGCTTATCTTCAAGGATGAAATCACTACATAAGGTGGTGTAAGAGGAAACATGGTTAGAAGGGTCTCCTTTTGCTCAATATTTCTCAAACCTAGGAATCTCTATACCTTATATGGTATCAGTGTTCTCAATATCTCCAAGGATAAGGGTTTTATTTTGACATAGTATGAAGGTTGGCCATTTTGATTTTGGTTTATGGTGGAAATTTTCTTTTGAAGGGATGAATTTCTTTGCAAGATTTGGTTAAGGATGGAATCATTGGTTGTATTTTGAGATGGAGGTGAATATTGTGGAGGTGTATATGTGTTTGAGGGGGAAGTGAATGGAATTCTTATGGGAGGTAAAGTGGTAGGAGATATGATGTGAGATGCCACAAAGGTACAAGGATTGCTAGTGGAAATACCCAAGGTAGGAATGACATTACTAGTAGGTTACATCATTGTTGTAACTTCAGGGTTGGAATAGGTGGGAATTGAGGTAATGGTTGTAGAAGGAGGAATTTGAGTTCCTCCTTGACTTCGAGTATTGTTCAAAGTTTGAGCACAACTAGTCATTGAAAAAAGATGTTTGCTAAACATATGAGCTAGGTTACACACAATTTCTATTCCTTGTTCACTTTCAATTTCAATACTGACTTGATATTTTTTGTTTTCTAATTCTTCATGAATTTGGATTATGTTTTCGTTAGGGATACTAGTAACCATTGTTTCAACACTTTTCATACTATTTTAAGGTAAAGATTTTTCAAGGGTATGGTCCATACATAGTGAACTAATTTCAACACTATGAGTGAAAGAGATAGATAACCCAAGATCCATGATGAGTGTGCTATCGTAGGATGACATGGGTCTCAAACTCCATCTCACTATAGTATTAGTAATAGGACACCAAGTTGTAAATCTCATGCAAAGGACAATCAATGAATGGAAGTTAAATGCAATAAATACAAGATAAATGATATGCTTTAATTCATATCCTTATGTTTAAAAATTCACTTGAAATGAAACCAAATTAAGCTAGATCTAATGAAATGAATGAAACAAAAACTCAAAAAACTAAAACAAAGATCTAACAATAGCAAAAAAAAGCATAGAAACAAGGTTTTTAATGATGTAAAATATAGTTTCAGGTTTGATACAGGACTAATTCGCCTAGAGGGATGAATAAGTCCTAGGTAGGGTTTTTAAAAGGTTCAAATAATAAAAACATACAACACAAAATTCCTAGAAAATAGGTAAAACAACTTGCACAAGGAATAAATCGCCCATAGGGGTGAATGAGTCCTAGATTAGGGTTTTGAAACTAAATCTATCCAATTCTAAGTGAATGTTAAGGTTTCTAACTTGCATGTTGACTTGACTATTTGTAATTGCAGAATTTTAGTGAACTTGAACGTTTTAAGATGCAAAAATACAACCTATATGCACTTTTCACTAATGCAAAGTTTACAAGCCCTAAATGCAAATTAACTAGTGGAAGATCTAATGAAAACGTAATGTAAGCTAGATCTAGGAATTTAATGCAATCCAAATTAGAAACCTGGGGTAACTGGTGTTAGGGTTAGAAGTTGGATATCTAAAAGCTAAATGCAAATTTGAACAATAAACCAAGAAATAAAACACACAAAAAAATATAACATAGGGAATTTAACGTGGTTCACCCAATATGGGCTGCATCCACCAAACTGTAGTCATCCAATGATTTTATTATCCAATGTAAAATAGATTACAATATCATGAATAATTTCCTTTTCTCATCATACTGCAACTCTCATCCCAACCCCTTATAATAATATTTTTAGAAGCTTCTAGATTAGGGTTATACAAAGTTGAGTTTTTCCCTTTTTCGACAATTTTGCCTTTTTTAGTGATGCCGCAAAAAAGTAGGACCCCGAAAAGGATACATGAAGAGTGTACAGTATATAATGATTAGTCCCCACATACCAACAATATCCCACTTGGATACTAATCAGACTCCACACCAAACAATCTCCCACTTAGAGATTGATCTTGGACGACACCACTGCACTTACAAATCCCACTAGAAATAAGCACCTTGGACCCTACTACTCTGTTATACTTGAATTCAACCTTGAAGGCCAATTGAAGCTAAAGAGGAGCTTAGATTATCCCTTATCATCACCTTCGTAAACATATCCACTGGATTGGCATTTGTATGTATCTGTTCCAGCTTTACCTATCCATCCTCCAACATTGATCGAATGGAATGATATCTCAACTATATGTGTTTGGTTTTAGAGTGCAAGGCAGAATTCTTTGTAAGATGTATAGCACTTTGGTTGTCTATAAACAAGTGATTTTTAGCATGTTGTCTTCGCAAATCTTCCATGAAAAGTTGCAACCATATCATCTCCTTTTTTTCCTCTATTGCAGCCACATAGTCTTCCTCCATGGTGGATAAAGCAACCACCTTTTGCAACTAAGAAATCCAACTCACTAATATATCACCAACTATAAATACATAACATGTGGTACTTCGCTTGGTATCTATATCCCCTACCAAATCTGAGTCAACATAGCTTTTTAAATCTGTAATAGAGCCCCCAAAACATAAACATTTATTGGATGTACATCTCAAATACCTGAGAATCCATTTTACCGCATTCCAGTGCTCAGCTCTGGGATGACTCATATACCTGCTAACAACTCCTACGACATGTATAATATCTGGTATCATGCATAACATGGTGTATATTAAACTACCTACAGCTGAAGCATATGGTACCTTGGACATTTTTTCTTCCTCCTCTTGTGTCTTTGGACACATATCCTTAGTCAATTTGACATGACTAGGCAAAGGTGTGCTAACAAATTTTTCATTCCCCATATGAAATCTCTGCAACACCTTTTTAACATAATCAGCCTGAGATTAAAAAAAAATTATGTGTCCTATCTCTTGTAATCTTAATTCCAAGGATTTGTTTTGCTGCCCCCAAATCATTCATAGCAAATGAATTTGCTAACTATTATTTTAACTCCTTTATGTGATCCATGTTAGACCTCGCTACAAGCATATCATCAACATATAAACATAAAATAATGTAGCTATCTTCATCTAACCTCTTAAAATAAACACAATGGTCTGAATTACACCTGTTGAATCCTTGCTCAACCATAAAACTATCAAATTTAATATACCATTATTGAGGTGCTTTCTTCAAGCCATATAATTTTTTTTTTCAATCTACACACTAGCTTCTCCTTACCTTTGACCTCAAATCCTTGTGGTTGTTCCATCTATATTTCCTCTTCCAAATCACCATGGAGAAAGGTCATGTTAACATCAATATGTTCTAAATGCAAATCTTCAGCAACCACAATACTTAAAATAGTACGAATAGAAGTTATTTTAACAACTGGAGAAAATATTTTATCAAAATCAATACCCTTTTTCTATGAAAATCCCTTGACAACTAAGCTAGCTTGAAATATTTTCTTACCTCCATCCTCCTCTTTCACCCTATAAACCCTTTTGTTTGGTAAATCCTTTTTACCTGCAAGTAACTTGCATAATTCCCAAGTCTATTTTTTCAGCAAGGAGTCCATTTCTTTTTCCATTCTATGCTCCCATTGAACCTTGGTATCCACCTACATAGCTTCATCATAACTTTCTAATTCACCAGCATTAGTTAATAAAATAGAATACAAAGAGGGAGAAAATATTTTTGGAGGTCTACTTATCCTTGATGGTCATCTAACATTCACTAGAGTTTGTGGTATTTTTTGTTGATGTTGTTGTAGAGCATGAGGATCCACTGGAACATCATTGTTTGGAGTATCATACAACACTGCACAATCATTTTATTTCTTCTCATGTTTCTGCAACTGATCTTTGTACAACACTTTCTCATTGAATATGACATCCCTGCTTCTCACAATTTTCTTATTTTGAAAATCACAAAGCCTATAACCAAATTCATCAATGCCACATCCAAGAAATATACATTTCTTTAATTTTGCATCAAGCTTGGTTCTATTTTCAGATTCTACATGTGCAAATGCTTCACAACCGAAGGTTTTGAGAAAAAGAATAACTCACCTTCTTACCTGTCCATGTTTCCTCTAGAATACTACAAACCAAAGTATTAGAGGGACCTCTATTAATTAAATAAACAACAGGTTTTACAACCTCTACTCACATGTTTAAAGGTATCCCAACATGAAATCTCATAGTCTGTGCACGCTCCATCATTTTTTCTATTCATGTGCTCATCCACTCCATTTTCCTATGGAGTCCTTGGAACCATTTTCTTTCTAAAAATACCATTAGAGGAAAAATAATCTTCAAAATATTTTCTGCAATACTCACCACCATTATCAAATCTCAGACATTTTAACTTTTTACCCTTCTCGTTCTCAACCAAGCTTCTCCATTTTTTAAAAGTTTCGAATACATCAGATTTCTACTTAAGGAAATAAATCCATACCTTCCTAGTTGCATCATCAATTAATGTAACATAATCCTAAGAGCCATCAAGAGAAGATACTTGACTTGGTCCTCATACATCCGTATGCACAAGCTCCAATTTCTCATCTTGCTTTTGTTTCCCATCCTTGAGAAAACTAACTCTCTTTTGTTTTCCATACACACAAATTTCACAAAAATCCATATTAAAACATTTTAGACCTAGTAAAAAATTCTTTGAATGAATTAATTTCATACCTTTTACACTCATATGCCCAAGTCTATTATGGCATAGTGTTGATTCATAATCCATAGAAACTATATGATTTTGTGCCCACTGAACTATAGAAATTGTTCTTGACCATTGATTTTTATCTGCAATAGCTAAAGTAGAATGAATAGTATGACCTACACAAAGATATAAGGTGCCTACTTTCATACTTTTTTCTACCACTAATGCACCTTTTGTAACCTTCCAATTTTTATCACTAAATGTAACAACACAAACTTCATCATCTAGTTGCCTTGCAGAAATTAAATTTATTCTTAATTTTGGAACATGCCTTACCTCATGTAGTAGCCAATGATTCACATTCAACAAATTAATCTTGATACTTCCCTTTCCAACAATCTAACACAGTTCATTATCTCCCAAATAAACCATCCCAAAATCCCCTTGGACATAATCAATAAAATAATTTCTATGGGGTGTAACATGAAAAGAAGCCCCTGAATCTAACACTTAAGAATCATCAGCACTATCAAGGGAAAGAATCAAAGCATCCTCATTAGATTTGTTACTTACCACATTTTCCTCTTTATTTCCTTCCTTTTTGTCTCCTTTATTTTTTCGAGACGAACAATCTTTCTTTAAATGACTCAGCTTACCATAGTACCAGCAATCCCTCTTGTCTCTAGATTGGGACCTCTTGTCCTTTAATTTTTCTCCTGAATTCCCATGATTTCTATAATTGTTTCCTCTCTCCTTTGTTCTGCCCATTTTTTCTGCATTCAAAAAATTGCTTGATGTGGATGTTCCACTTGGGATTTTCCTATGAATTTCCTCACTCAAAATAACACCAACAACATCATCAAATTTCAATGTATTCAAACCAGAAATAGAATTGATAACAACTGTTACCAAACTATTCCAACTTTCAGGCAAAGAAAACAAAATCAAAAGAGCCCTAACTTCTTCATCAAAGTTAACATTTATAGAAGTTAATTGACTAGTAACCATATTAAACTCATTTAAATGATCAGCAAGTGACCCACCTTCTACCATTTTCATATTAAATAAATCCTTCATAAGAAATACCTTATTCAAAGTGGAAGGTTTTTCATATAACTTCGCTAGGGTTTCCATCAACTCTAGATTTGTCTTTGTTGTTGTAATATTAAACACCAACAAATGTGTCAGGCATAGACGAATACTATCAAGTGCCTTTCTATCCAAAATATCCTTATCCTCATCAAACATTACTGAGGGTTTCTTGTTTTTCCCTTTCAATGGTTTCCATGAATCCTTTTGATAGAGGTAGTCCTCCATCTGCATCTTCCATAACTAATTGTTCTGCCTATTGAACTTCTCAACCTTCAACTTACCCTCATCTGTCATAGCTCCCACTCAACTATGAGACTCCCACTCAACCATTAGACCTTCCTATAGAGGATAATTGAAAACAACCCACTCTGATACCACTTGTTAGGGTTAGAAGGAAGATATCTAAAAGCTAAATGCATATTTGAACAATAAATCGAGAAATAAAACACACAGAAAAATATAACACAAAGAATTTAATGTAGTTCACCTAATATGGGCTACATCCACCAAACCACAACCATCGAATGATTTTATTATCTAGTACAAAATAGATTACAATATCATGAATAATCACCTTTTCTCATCATACTACAACTCTCATCCCAACCCCTTATAACAATATTTTTAGAAGCTTCCAGATTGGGGTTATAAAAAGTCAAGTTTTTCCCTTTTTCAGTGACTTTTCCTTTTTTTGTGATGTCGTGAAAATTTTAGGATACATGAAGATTGTACAATATAGCATGATTATTCGCCACATACCAACAACTGGGAGTACTAGAAATAGCCTCTAGAAGATGCTCTTGTTTGAACTGGGCATGAAATTACCAGCCTCTCCTTTGAGTCTGATTTATGAAATATTTTTGACATCCAATCAGACATTTGAAAAACTTTGAGTCCCATCAGGTGTTCCAAAATGTAATTTTTGATCATAATAGCTTGAGCCTCTTTGAACAACCTTATGGGAAATTTAGTGAGTGGGGGACCAATTTGTGCCTCACTAAATGACCTTTGAGATTTTTAAAGAAAGTTGGCTCTTCTTTGTGTGTCGGAAAGGAGAAAGATAAATGCAAAGAAAACATATAAAATGGTGATGCGCCAAATCTTTTACAAAATTTCAAACTTTTAACTATCTCTTATAAGTGATGAGATGGACACATAATGTCATAGACCCTTCATTGTTGGGAAGACAACGAGCAAAAAAGGCTAGAGAAAGCATAGTGAAGTCTTTCAAATCTCCCCATGGGAAGCATCCATTAAGGTCCAACAGAAATAAGAAACCCCAAAGACCATTAGGAATATTTGGATCTTTACAGAACCCTCCCTCTCTTACAGCATAGTATGAATAATAACATATATTTTATAGAAAATGAAAGAGTGTATTGAACATGATTCAATTTCTGAAATATAGCATCAAACATAAAAGCTATAACATGTGAAATAATCATTCAGACTATCTACTTAAGGATTTTAACAGAGTGATCTAAACATAAATGATATGCTAAGAATAAATTCATGATAAAGGCCATAAAATGCACAATTCTAGATATTTCTTCTTAAAAGATCTAATTCTTGTAATAAACTAATGAAAAAAAAAAGGTCGGATGCCAATGTGATAATAGTCTCAACAAATATAACATTTCAAAGAGTGTGGAAAATGTTCTATAAAATCCTCCTATCCCTAAGAAATTAGAACTCCCTCAAAACTACCCTCCTCCAAAAGATTCAAAAGATGGTTCTTTTTTATTGTCCAAGATTTTTTATTCTCTGTTGTGAACCCATTTAAATAGCCAAGAGGGAGAGACATAGCTGCAACCAATGGAGATGAACCAATGCTAGGCGTCTCCATCTGATTGGCCACAATCTAATTTAGAGCTTGATTATATCACAATGATATTTTATCATAAAGTCCTGGGCCACCTCATTAATGGCTCTAGATTTTGTATAAGTTCCATGAAGATACGCTTCTAGAAGATAATTAGATCCCAACACAGCTTGCCCAAAACATGATTATATCAATCACAAGGAATGATGACACTGATTCGAAGGTTCCACTCTAAAATTAAGATCTCTATCATGCCTTCCAACAAACTCACCCCAAAAATATCCTTCTGTGAAAGATACAAAATGCCCGATGAAATGGATGATGTGGTGGGCGGGCGGGTGATTTCAGATTTCATGAGAACAACTTTTGAAGAAATCCCCACCAAACAGACATGTGTCCCAATTTGGGCCTGAAAGTAAAATGATATATATAAAGCCTTGCAGCCACCACGTGACACATTGTACACCTTTATGTGAGAGAGCAGTCTTTGTGCTTCGGGCATAGAGCCATTTCAAAGCGGAAAGGAAATAAGGGCCAAAAACCAAAAAAAATTGAAGGAAAAATTTGCTCCATAGTTTTGGTGACTCACAGGGGGAGTTTTCTTACGAAGGCATGAACCTAGATCTTAGGAAAATCATGAAGTTTGAGGAAGGCATCATGTTGGGTTTCAAAATCTCCATTGGTGGGCTGGACGAGGGTGCACAAATTCTCATAGGCTTGATCGAGGTCAAGGAATTCCTTAAAAGAAACTCCTCCCCACCTTGATGAAATAATTCTGATATGGTAATACAATCGGGAAAGCGGAAGAATTTCCTTCTTGATCTCCTCGACAGTGTGTGATGATCTCAACCCCCAGAGTGTTGTAGAGTCCTATATTTTGAGCCTGATTTATTTCACGATCTGATCAATTGTTAACACTCCTCCATCTGATGAGAAAAGGGAAGGTAAGCCTGATTGGAGTAGAACTTTAAACTCCTCCTTGATCTCACCATCCTTATTCAACACTACATGGTAAGATTTACATTTTTATGTGACCTGGTGGCAAGTAATGAATTCATTCGCTCTCCTCCCAGCTACCCTTCAGTCGAGAATCCCAACATCCTTTAAAGCTTCCTCAGTTTCTTTACATAATTTTGGGACCAAGACCCCTAATTCTTTAGCTCGGGGTAAATGTGTGTAGAATTTGGTCAACTTCTAGGCTAATGTTCAGGTTTAATTCTTGAGAATCCTTTAGAAAATGCAAAACCAATTTTAGGGCTGCAACTCCAACTATGATTCTCTCCCAATGAGTAGATATTATTTTGTAAAGTATTGAGAGAATTCTAGATCTCTATGCCATGATCAGTTCCTACTAGAATAGGGTCCCCCTTGCTCTCATGTTTTCCTCCAAATGATTCTTCTCCTGGAGAGTGTTTGTAAGCTCAGAGTGTAGCTTCCTAACCTCCTCATTGTGAGTCTGCAAAATAGACTCTATGTCTTTCTTTCTTTCTTTTTCCCTTTCTATTTTTGGCTCGGATTTCTAAAGGTTTTTGGAGGCTTGAGATCGGATGCTATACAATTCCTTCTAAATGCCCTTCCTTTTTTATCTATTTCCTGTAGCTCTTTTTGCAGCCCATTATATATAGCATTCTTTCTGGCTAAATATCTTTCTAGCCTCTTTTTCCTTTGTTGATGCTCTATTTTTTTTTCATGTTCGACTTTCATCTTGTATTTAAATAGTTCTACCTCGACATGAAGTTGATCCTTCTCACTTTGGGCCTCTTCAAGAAACTTAGTTGCTTCACCCTGTTGACCCTATAACTGCCTCAAGCGGGCCATCTCTAAGTCTTTTCCTTTGATTTTTTTTTAGCCTATCCACTGTACCTTTTACGTTTTTCAAATTTTCCTCGCACTTCTTCAACTTTTTGTCTATATTTTCATAGTTGGTGTAGACCACCTTCTAAATTGCTTTGGCCAAGACCACTTTGTCATGCAAAAGAGTCTCACTCAAATTTAGACCCATAGATTGGATGTCATAATCCTCAAATTGCATTACTCCTTCTGGCTTGGGTGCCCATGGCCTCATAGATTCAATTAATAGAGCATTCCTCTCTTCTTCGAAACAAGCCTCCAACTTATAGATTTTTGGATTTTCCATATCCTTTCCCCGTAGTTTCCTCTTTCTTGCTTGTTGGGCCTATCTTGTTACTTTAATATGCGTATGGAGACTCTATGGGGAATCAAATATTTAAACGACAAGTGAAACACTTGGAGGGAGGCTAAAAAGGGTGATGAAAGGAGGGGCCTTGGTAGTTTGAGGTTGAAGAGAGGCAAAAGGAAGCATTATTATTGAAAAAGGCAGAATTCCATGTATGGACTGAGAAGGAGAGACAACCATTGGAGTAAAAGGGGAAGTGGGAAAAAAAAGAGGCATTTTATTGGAAGCAGATGTGGATGGTGAAATTGGTAACCTAGATGTATCATTGTTTTCAATGGGTGCCCTTGATAGGATGATTAAAGAATCTATTGTGGTCGACATGGATGATGCATGTTCGACGCGTAGGGTTCCCTCGTGGGGTTCATTGTCGAATATGGTTGGGAGTGTGTCAATGATGAGAGCATCATATCTCATGGATAGAGGATTCTTTCAAAAGATGAGGGGCGAGAACAATTAAAGATGTATTAGAAGAAAGAAGGGTGGGCACAAGACTTACCTAGACTTTCGAAGTATAAAATCTTGGCAAAGAAGATTCCACCTCTTCTTATCCTCTACTTGATTTTCCTAGTCTGCCTAATTCTTTGGCTTATCTCCTCTTTGTAGGGATTGAACTGGTGGATTCAGATTCTTTGGTGGTTGATCACACTAAAACTTGGGCCCCTAGAGCTATAGCAGATCTCTTTGGGACCGTTAGATCCTTTTTCCCTTTGGCAAGGTGCTAGTGGAAGATGTGATCTATGAGCCTTTTTGTTTGACCTCTTTTATTTACATTTTCCTACATTGGTCACTTGAGTCGGGGGGTTGAAATTGGTGCTTTCTCTTGTTCCATCTCCTGATTAGATTCGAGATTTCTATTCTCGGACCGAGCTTCAACATTGTAGATTTCATCAAAATTCTCATTATTTGGCTTAACATCTCCATATAAGGCACTGAGGTTCCTAATTTTCTACCAGTATTTCCAAAACTAAACCATCTTCCTTTCCAACCATCCTAAATTCTTTAGCTTTTTTTTTAGGGGTTGGCCCATCTAGATGTTTTGTCAGAACTCCACCACCTAAACATAGAAATCAAGCCATGAGGGTCGTACATACGGTATAAAGGCTAATTCAATGTAGACCTTTTCCCTCTATTCTATTAGGTTCTTCCTTGACTCAAAATATTCTCTCTCCTCATGTTTTACAATCAAAAGATGTACCATAGGATTGTACCTCCATGCATCACAAATGAGGAGTAGGCCTTGGCGATCCAACATGCTAGTCAGCACATCACGGTCCTCCCTTTTCAGGAGTGTTACCTAACTTTTGGAAATTGTAAGGGGAAGTGGATAAAGAACCTTTTTATGCATCCCATTTCCATAGGCTTTGTTGACAATAGTTTTCTAACATCATTCCTCCACAGTGAAGGTTTAGTCTATTAAAAATTTAGTGAGCCTAAAAGGCTCCTCAATAAAACCATGATATTTGATGAAAGAAAACTCAACTCCCAAAAAATAATCCATCAGGGTTTGGTGGATTTTCATCCATTCTAAGGCTTCGAGGGAAAATTGACTCGAAGGGCATGGAGACAAATCCAAGAGTATTGGTTGTAGGAAATAATCAACATACAAATAATAATCTCATGTTTTAGAAAGCACATGGCTCTTGACCGAAACTAGCTTTTATAACCCAATCGCATCAAATTTTTAGAGCGATAGATACCCTCTGAAAAATTAAAGGTTCTAATGTAAAATTAAGTGTGCTACAAAAGAAGAATGCCTAAATCAAAAAGTAGTGTCATAATTTATTAATTATCTTAGAATCTTTTTGGTCACTACATAAAAAAAATCAAAATACTTTTGGCTCCTCTCCTTCTTGAGCATGAAATCCAAGCCCGCTTGGAATTCATAAACCTTTTCATCATCTTCAAAGCCATAAATATAAGCTAAAATTGAGAAAATGGACTGCACATCTGATTTGAAATTTCTACATGCTAAGGGGAAGACAAGTTGATTTTCCTTCGGCTTCTCATTTGTTTTATCCATATTAAATTTTAATTTCTTGTCTCTAGTTCTCAAAAAATCTTCCATTATTTTGCTTTGGAATCTCTCAACATCCCAGTTTATAGGGATGCACAACATATCTCAAATGGTTTCCACATTGATGGTAACACTCAACATGTTGTCATTGATAACCCTATTTATTTATCCAACCTTTTCATTCATTCATCCACCAACTCTGGGCATGGATGTATTGAGGGCAATATGAATTGTGGAAAATTGCAATACCATAGTTGTATTGTAAAGCCCTCGGTTGACCCATGGGTGAAAATTCTCTATATTAATCCTTCCTTAAGGGTTTTAGGGTTTACATGCAAATTTTGGTCATAAGTATTATTTGTGAAATCTTTAACCACTTCATCCTTAACAGGGTTGCTTGCTTGCATGGTTTTAGTACACACAAAACTATGAACTTTTGGCGCTAGGGAACTAGCATACAAATATTTTCCAAATATTTTGATGTAGCCTAGTCTGGTAGATGAGACTCCATCTTGTCAACCAAAATATGATGCCTCCACCATTTTTTCATTCTTAGAAGGATTTTCAAAAAACTTCTTCAGAGCAGTAGTTGCCTAAAGTTTTTGATGTTTAGCAACATTTTTCTTTTTGGATGCATTTAATTTTCACACATACATCTATTGAATATCTAAAATACTGAGAGGGGGGTGAATCAACATTCCATAAATCCATTCAAATAAAATCCATTTAATCATTATCACAAATCTAACTGAAACAACAAGAGAGAACATGGAATCAAGATAATGGATCATCACAAATGAACACCGGTATTTTTTATGTGGAAAACCCAAAATGGGAAAACCACAGTGAGGATTACATCTCTCAATACCAAGACTCACTATCCTTGAAAGGCTCACAACTTGAATATAGAAGATGGCTAACCACCAAGATACAAAAGTTGTGGCTCACTGCCAAAAGTATAAACTAATGGAATAAACCTTTTATGTGCAAGGTTCAATTCCAATGAAGCTATCAATAAGAAGTACTGCTACACATAGCAATTTCTCAACAATTTTGTTTTGGTCCTCAATTGATAGATCATTTAGGCTCTCATATTCAAATAGTTCTCAATTATCTTCGCACCATACCTCCCTTCTTTCTCCTTCCCATACTGACACCTTCACATCTTCATACCATACATCATTTACCTTATGCACACCACACATACCTCCTTCAAAGATTCTTATATATATATGCAAGTATATCTCATTCATCAATTAGGTCGACCTAATTAGATGAAAACAAACCAATCAAAAATACTCTTGTTGACTCCATATAATATTTAAAATAGTTTTATCCATGTAGTGCATCATATCAGGTTGGTGTAGATCTGTGGAAAACATCCACAAAGTATATTTAATCTTCTTAATGCATGTTATATGTTAGGTCGGCTAGGACTAGACCTAAACACAAAAAATCCAAACAAACATTCATTTCTCAAATAAAACACCTTCGAGATCTGAAATTACTTTAGTTTCTCATTAAATTAGCATCAAAGAGACTACCATTAGAACCACAACATTAGAATATTCTTCTCAAGAAAATGTGGAGTCTCCCACACTAATATGTTGAGCAGTGAAACAACTATAGAGTACAATGTTAAACTTTGTCAATGATAACTTTCTACTCATGACACAAAACTTCTCAAGATATAGGATATAACTATCTGAATAAGTCATAATAACACGGTTAAGAGATTAGAGTCATATGTTTTCTTGATGTGAAATCCAAAATCAAAAACCAACACACTAGTTCATCAGTAAAGATCACTTTTGGTAGAGATTATCTTCTCATATACTATTAATCTTCCCATACAGTTGTCACCATTTTGATATCAATGACAACACAAGAACAACCAGATCAATCCATATATATACTTCATGGTCATGTTTCAAGACACCATATTTCCAAAAATCTCCCCCTTTGGCATTGATGGCAACATGTAGAGAATATTTATTTATTTTTATATAAGGCAACTAAATAATCCCCCTTTCAAAACTATTATTTTCAAAAAAATGTGTTTTCCTTATCTATCTCTCTATCTCTTCATATCTCCCCCTTTAACATTAATGGAAAAGGATGTATATGGGTTTGGTATATGTGTATATGCATAAATTTTTTACCAAAAATGATATGTACAATGAGAATTGTATTAACCTGAAGAAGAAGTTCTTTAGGGTATCCTTCCATGAAGCTTTCCCTTCTTCCCATGCTTCTTTTGCACTTACAAGAGTCTTGTGTAATAGTTCAATTTTATTCAAAGACTCTATACCTTCTTCCAAAGTATTGGGACTAAGATTGATTTCTAATAGATTACCAGTACTGTCAAGAGAACTAGATACAAGAATGTGCCTAAGATTTACCATATCTCTAAGTGCCAAAAAACTCTTAATTAGTTCTATTATTTGATCCTATAGGGAGAAGAATTTGTCTTGAAGTTGCACAATGTAGGACCATCTTTGATTGTCTCTATCATCTTCCAATCTATACATATCTTCTTGAGTACTCATCCAAGTTTCATTCTTCCTTATTTCATCTCTTACATTTAGTGTATTGCTAGACCAATTAAAATAGTAAGAAAGTAATTCCTGAGCTTCTTTTTCACAAAACTATACATCCTTCAATTTCTTCACCACCTTGTGATGTGCATCTGCAAATTTCTTCTTGATATCTTCCAAAAAATTTTCTACTAACCTAATTCTAGTTTCTACTTCTAGACCGAAGATGTATGCTTTCAAATATTTAATCATGCTTCTAATATTTTCCATAATTGATATAGATGAATAAAAGTTAGCACTGAGGATTAACTTCTACAATTATTTCAATGCACCTTGAATTTTTATGCTTTCATGCTCAAATCGAGTTCTCTTTGATTCACTTCCTTTTGTGACTTCCAATTTGATAACAACACCTTTTATGTTCTTTCCTATTTTGGTTTCACTGCTGGAGGCTTCTTCTTCACTAGGATTATTGGGGCTCTCTAAAAGTATTTTTGTATAATGATCAATCTTAGCCTCAATCACTTCATAATTCAGTTCAGATATCCACAGTAGTCTGGATTCAATTCCTTCCATATAATAGAAATTTGTAGAAACTAGGAAATTAATATTTTTAGAGTACTTCTCAGTCACATATTCTAGAATCCTTGTTCTTTTGTTCATCCTCATCTAAAATTTTCCAAAGAATGTAGAAAGAGCAGTCTCTTGAGCATCTAAACCACCAAGGTTTATCATGAAATTCTTGATCTGATGAGCAATAGGTTCTACATTTGACCATTTTATCCTTCTAATTACTGGTAACTCTTCCATGAAGTGAAAGAGTAAGGAGACTATCAAATTTCCATACCAAAATGTATTTTTCTTGATCTTCTTGATTTCCTTCAATCTCTTCAATAGATGTATTCAAAGTAGCTCACACAAATCATAATCCATATCTCTCCTAGTGATATCAATAGTAGTGTAAAAAACAATAGTAGAAACTATGTGGTCATTGCCTGGTAAGAAAAATTTGTGTCCAACAATCATTAAAACATACCTAATGATTGGATCTTCAATTTTTCTTGAAATAATTTATTTTCCTTCGAGGGTCACACCAATCATCTGAATTATCTCTTTTTCATTCATAGTTTTTCATCTAGGAACTAGTCCAAAGGAACACAAGCTAGTTACATCTCTTATTACTTCCTTGGTTATCAAATGAGCTTCATCAATCCACATTGATTCATCATGAATTTTGCTCAATATTATTCAAATGTATTTATTTTCGAATTCAATTAGTGGGAACCTTCGCCATACATCCAACTTCTTCTCAACTCATATTTTGTATGCATCATGATTTTCTTCCAGTTCATCCTTCCATAAGATACTTAATCGAACTGGTGACAATTCCTCAATCTTACTATAAATGTATGCATAGAAATATATAGTGGGTAATACTCTAGGAAGAATGCTAGAGAACGCACCAATGGATTCTACCAATAGATTTTTCAAATATTTCCTCAATTTGACTTGTGATTTATTTGAAATATTCACAATTTTTGAATTATCCATTGCATAAAATTAAAATATTATTCAAGTGGAATACCTCTGTAATCACCAATGAAGAATAGAATTAAATGACCATATTTTGGATTATTCTTTGAGTCTACTTGTATTCCTTCTTTCTTCACCAAACCCTAAAACTTTGATGTATCAAATTGCACTAGTTTCTTCAAACTTCCTTTGCACTTCTTCTTTGTATTCACAATTTCCTTTTGTTGATTGTGATTTCCTTGATACTTCTAAATTTATTTCCTTCATTATGAATGCTTTTGCAATAAATTCTTCAAATTGTAGGTAGATCACTTGGAATTTGTGTGTGCTTCCATCCTTTCAAATTCTATGAACTTCATTCTTCACATGTGTCTGAAAATTCCTTTTACATGAAATCTTTGAATTTGTTACTGTAGACACTGAAAATGTCTTAGACTTACTAACACCATTTTTCCATTATCTAGGGTCATACTTCTGCTATTAATTAAATAATCCTTAATTATTTAATTAGTTCATTTAGTTCATTTCTCCATTAATCTTGATTAATTAAATAAATTATATTTATTCAATTACATCATTAATATCTTTCCTCTAAAATTAAATAAACTTTATTTATTTAATTATTTCCACTTTCCACTATAATTAAATAATTATATTAATTATTTAATTATTCACTATTAGCTTTTATGTCACAAATTAATTAAATTTTATTTAATTAAATGAATTATCTCCTTCCTCATTTTTTTGAATTATATTTCTATTTAATCAAAAAGAAAAGATGGCTTGTTTTTTCCTCTTCTAATTAAATAATATTTCTATTATTTAATAATGCTTTCTTTCCCTCTTCGAACTACTGGATTTTGTTGAAAAATCATTCAGTTTCCTCTTTCTCCTCCACTTTCGATCTTATTTTGTCTCGTCTCGATTAATTGCAGCCATGGATCAAAATAAAAATCTTCTAATCTCAACCGTCCATTTTCCATTTGTCTCTCTATAAATACCATCGTCATTTATCATTTTGATAATCTAGAATTTGCATACTATTGCGCTAGTGAGATTGAAACTCTGATATTTTGTTGTCTTTGTCATAGGCTAGTTAAGTGCGAAAAGAATTATAATTCTGAGGGCATCGATTATTTAGTAGCAAATTGGAGAAGTGAAATGAAGGTGAATCAATGGTAGTGTGAAGAATTTTGTTAAGATTTTTACATTCTTTTATGTCTTTACACTTTTTTGTACTTCATTTTTTATTGGGGTTTATTTTATATGTTTTATTACTTAACCTTGGTAATTTTAGCCCTAATACAGATGGTGAACTTGACGTGAAGAAGAGGCTCCATGTTTATGCTGCATCACTTCCATTCTATATTTTGCATGTTTATAATATTAATAATCAACCTTTAGTATCTTTAATGATTTTGCACTTTCACAGGAAAATCTGCAAGCTAGCCAACTATGCCACCTCTCCTTAGAGTCATCATCGATAGACTACATTATTTGTTTTATTATTTTGAGGGTGACTAAATTTCAGCATTGGCTAAGATTTAATATTATATTTTACATGGTAGCTATGACCAGTGACCTTTAACTCCCATAACTCATACAAAACACGATGCAAGACAAGAGAAAAAGAACACTAACACCTCAATGATTAGCCTAGTTGGATTCAAACCAAAAAAAGATGAAAAGAAAAAACTGATTATACCTTGTCTTGAATCGATCCTTTGGTTGGCCTTTGATGTAGATCGATATATGTGCTCATTGGATGATTAATATAATGCAAAGTGGTTGAAATGCAATGAAAAATAAAAATGGCTAAGATGGATGGGTAGTGAATGCAAAAGGATGTGATAAAAGATTATGGAATGCAAGTATGGAGGCTCAAATGGCTTAAGATAATAAGTTTCTTACAATATGCATGATGTCCCTTAAAGCATGTAAGAGGGGATATTTATAGAGGATTTTGAATTCTCTAGATAATTCAATGGCTAGGATTGAGCCACATGGCCAAGATGAAGGGTCGTGGTGAGTTGAGGACTCACAAGCTGGTGCAGGAGCACCTAGGAAACACTAGGCATTAGGAAGTCTAGGATGCAATTTTTTTTTTAAGTTACCATGAAGGTCATGTAGACCATTGAATTGGAGTTAGAAGCTTAGGAATAAGTAGTGATCAATAGTGATTACTAGTTTAAAGGAAACTTACCTTTCCTAGTTCTCTAGAAGTTGGCAAAAGTGGCAAAATGGCACATTTTGCACCTTTGCCACAAGACAAGTGTAATATCCAACCAAGGGGAGGAATCACTACCTTCATTGGCCTATAAATGGGGTGCCTCGACCTAAGATCAAGGTTGGATGCATTCGAGATTGAGTAGTAGTTTCAAAAATCAAGAAAATAATGATTTCTAATGTGAATTTCCTAGTTTGTTTGTTTTAGCTTTGTGTGTTAATGGTTTGATCAGACACTATGAGTAGTGTAGGATGTAGGAAATTATCTTTCAAGCGTTGTATAGGAATAGTAGGTAGTTAGTTTCTTTATTTCAAGCATTCTCTTAATAGTTAGTGCATTTCTTGTAATTGTTGTTCTGACTGGCAGACTGTCAAGAATGGAGAACTAGTCCACGTTCCCATTGTACCTGGTGTACATAATTTTGGGGATTGGGGCTAGACTCCATGTTTGTAAATATGTTAGAGTTAGGAGAGGTTAGGAGTCAGGGAGTCACTATGAAAGTCTTCTCCTAGACGAGCTTGACAGTGCTCGGCTAGGAAAGACAGGAAGTGCAAAGCACTTGGTTTGCAGGGGTGACCTTTCCCTGACAAGTCACATGGTGGAAAGGTAGATAGGAGCCTTGCAAAGGCTTGTAATGAAGGGGGAGACTTCACCAGTCCATTTGAATGGATAACAAGCTGACAGTTCACTGTGTGGTCAGGAAATGGCTCAAAAAGACCTAAATTTTGCTAATTTGAAGGTTAGACCTGTGTACGGTCAAGTGAGGGTTGAGACCTTGAAAATCTTGAAGTGATGGTCATCAGGACCAAGAATCCATAGAAAAGATTTGGGGTTCTTTGGGAAAGTTTGGAGAACCAACCGATTTTCTCGGAATTGGAGACCTAATTGGGGCTCTTGGGCTAGTAGCCTTTTGAACCCTAGATGAGGGTTTGGAGATAGTGATGGAAAAAGGGAGTAAGGTGGAGTTTTTAGAACCAATTTGTGATGGTGTGAAGTTGTTGGAAGCATCCCCACACCCCTGTAAAGATCAAATTGAGAGTTGAGGATGGTTGGCCTTTAGGGTAGAGTAAGGGCTAAGGGAAGAGTAGAAGCATTGCACCAATGTTGGCTTGGTAGATTGGAATTGAGATGATAGTGGGGTTGGCCAGGAGAACCAGGGGTACCTAAGCAAGAATTAGGTCCTATAGGTTAAGGTGGTGAAGAGGGACACCGTAAGGATCTTACAAGGTGAGACCCAGAGCATGGAACAATGATTGTTCCATCCAACCCTACCCTATTAGATTGGTATTAGAGCAAGTTAAAGATTTGGGATAGAATCTTGCATGTCCGACCTTGAATCCAGTGGTTCCACAAACATGGTAACAAACATTGATTTGGCAAAGAAGGTTGAAGATCAGGAGGAAGATAATAGGAGACTGAGAGAAAGACTAGCACAACTTGAGGAAGCATTGAGTAATGTGCAAACCAAGACTGACGAGGTCAATGATAGATTGGAGGGCAGGGTAGCAAAGAGTGAAGAGGTTGTAGAGGAAGACAAGACCCATGAACCTGACCCTGTTCTGCAAGAAGAGCCTTTCTTGAAGGCATTGAAGGATTTGAGTTGAAAATCACTTGAAGGCATACCACTATTTAGTGGGAAATTAGAAGCTGATCTAGTGATAGATTGGATAGAAGGCATGGAGAACCATTTTGAGTGTGATGGAGTCACTGAAGCATAGAAGGTGAAGGTGGCCAAGTCTAGATTGAGAGGATCTACCTTGACATGGTGGAAATTCATCCAAACAGAGAGGGAAAAGGAAGGAAAGAAGCCTATTTCAACTTGGAAGGGTATGGTTGCAAAAGTGAGAGAAGCATACATACCAGATGACTATGAGATTCAGTTGCACAAGAAAAGACAAATCTTGAGGCAAAGAAACTAGGATGTGAACACTTACATAGAGGAGTTTCAAAAACTTTGTATGAGGTCCACTGTTTCAGAAGATGAAAGTCTCAAGGTGGCTAGGTATCTTAACGGCTTGAAGTGGAACATTCAAGAGGAGATGACTCTTTTAAGTCCTAAGATAGTACACCAATGTTACCAATTAGCTATTAAGATTGAGGAAAGAAGCAAGAGGAAATAGGACCAAGCTTCTAAGGGCAGAGGCAAAGGTAGAGATCAAAGAGATCAAAGAGGACATAGAGGTGGATACTAAGGTAGAGGAAATGAGCAAAGAAACCAAGGAGAGTCTAAACTCACAGAGCATGGAAGTGAAGCACCTTCTAGAGGAGGTTATGGAAGAGGTAGGGGATATCAAGGAGGGTCCAATAGAGGAAGAGGAGCAGGCAGGAGCAATTCATATTTTGCTACTTTGAAATGTTACCATTGTGGTCAAGTAGGCCATCCAGCTTATAGGTGCCCAGAGAAAGCATCTTCATCAAACACTGAGAAGAGAGTGGCATATGCTCAAGAGGACACCATGAGTACTAAATCACCAGAGGTCAGTCATATTGAATCTGAAATGTTTAGGAGATTTTTGATCAAACAACCAGTCAAGGAAGAACCAAAACAAAGGAGAACTCTATTTAGAGTGAGATGCAAGATACTTGGAAAAGTATGTAAGGTCATTGTAGATTTAGGTTCCAAAGACAACATCATCTCAGAAGAGGCAGTAAAGAAGTTAAAACTAGAGAAGGTACCCCACACTAACCCCTACAAAGTAACATGGTTAAACAAAGGGCAGAGTGTTCTTGTTAATGAGCAAGTAACGGTGGAGTTTTCCATTGGAGGGTACAAGGACAAGTTAATTTATGATGTGTTACCCATGGATGCATGTCATCTACTATTGGGCAGACCATGGTAGTATGATAGAAGTGCCATCTATGATGGAAAGGAGAATACAATTTCATTTAAGAAGCATGGGAAGACATTTAAGTTGCAATCACTATTAGAGGAGGATGAAGGATAGTCAAAGACACCTAGTGTCTTGTTGAGCAGTGGTAAAGAGTTCCTTAACACCATAAAGAAAGGAGGGGAAGGATATGTGATCATGGTACAACCCAAGGAGGAGGACAAGACTAAAAAAATAGTCAGACCCAGAGCAATCCAGACATTGCTAGATTAGTATAAGGACATAGTTAGTGATGGGACACCTGCAAATTTACCTCTAAAGAGAGCCATTAGTCATCAGATTGACTTCATACCTAGAGCATCATTTCCTAACAAAGCAGCTTATAAGCTTACACCGGATCAAAATCTAGAGGTAGCTAGACAAGTGCAGGAGTTAATGGATCAAGGATTGATTAGGAAGAGCATTAGCCCATGTGCAGTACGAGTAGTCTTAGCATCAAAGAAAGGTGGTAAGTGGAGGTTATGTACTGATTCTAGAGCAATAAATAGAATCACAATTAGGTATAGGTTCCCTATTCCTATTATTGAAGACTTGATGGATTGTCTTGGAGGAGCTCAGTACTACACCAAGTTGGATCTCAAGAGTGGGTACCATCATATCAGAATCAAGGATTGAGATGAGTGGAAGATAGCATTCAAGACAACTGATGGGTTGTATGAGTGGAGAGTTATGCCATTTGGCCTCTCTAATGCCCCTAGCACATTCATGAGGCTCATGAATGAAGTACTCAAGGACTTTATAGGGATATTTGTGGTGGTATATCTTGATGATATACTCATATTTAGCAAGACAGTAGAAGAACATCTAAAGCATGTGGAGATGGTTCTTAGAAGGTTGCAAGAGGAGAAGTTAGCCATCAACCTAGAGAAGTGTGAATTCTTTAAACAAGAGCTTATATATTTGGGTTTTGTAGTGTCACAAGGATCATTGAAAATGGATCCAAGCAAGGTGGAAGCTATCCTAAACTAGCCTACACCAACCACAGGGACTAAAGTAAGAAGTTTCCATGGTTTGGCTCAATTCTATATGAAATTCATAAGAAACTTTAGTGGCATATGTGCACCAGTCCTAGATACAATCAAGGGTGGTTTGAAAACTAAGTTTGTGTGGACTCAAGAAGCTGAGAAGGTTTTGAGAAACTGAAACAAGAACTGGCAACTCAACCTATTCTTTTATTACCTAGTTTTGACAAGTTGTTTACAGTGGAATGTGATGCTAGTGGAATGGCAGTAGGAGGAGTGCTAAGTCAAGAAGGCAGACCTATAGCTTTCTTTAGTGAAAAGCTCAATGAAGCTAAGAAGAAGTATTCTACCTATGACCTAGAACTTTATGCTTTAGTTCAGTCACTTAGGAAGTGGAGGCATTACCTTCTACCCAAGGAGTTTGTGGTCTTTACTGACAATCAAGCACTTAGTTATATCAACACCCAAGAGAAGTTGAGCAATAGACATTTGAAATGGATGGAGTACATCCAAGCTTTTACTTTCACCATCAAGCACAAGAAGGGACAATTGAACAAGGTAGCAGATGCACAGAGTAGAAGATTGCTGACAGTGCAAGAGATACAGATCAAGAGCATTGGCATAGAGAGTTTCAAGGATCTCTATGGGGAAGATGAAGATTTCTCGAGGCCTACAAGGTATGTTCTGACTTTGAGAATCATTTTCATAGCCAATACTCAGAGTATACTTTGCAAAGTGGATTTTTGTTTAAAGGGAATCAGTTATGTGTTCCAAGAGGGTCAATGAGAGAAAACCTCATTCAGGAAAAGCATAATGGTAGTCTTAGTGGACATTTTGGCATCAACAAGACATTAGAACTAGTGCAAAGGTTCTACTATTGGCCTAAGTTGTCAAGAGATGTCAGGAGGTATGTGGAGCAATGTGTTGTGTGTATGAAAGCTAAGGGAGGAGCTAGTAATGCTGGTCTATATCAACCCCTACCCATTCCTAACAGACCATGGGAGTGTGTTAGCATGGATTTTGTGGTAGGACTCCCTAAGACCAAGACTGGATTTGATAGTGTGTATGTGGTGGTAGATAGATTCAGCAAGATGAGTCACTTTATTCCTTGCAAAACCACTCATGATGCTAGCTATATAGCTCACCTTTTCTTCAAGGAAATTGTAAGGATCCATGGATTGCCTTTAAGCATTGTTTCAGACAGGGATGTGAAGTTCATGAGTCACTTTTGGAAGACTCTATGGAGCAGATTAGGTACCAACCTGTCTTTTGGATCAGCTTACCATCCTCAGACCGATGGTAAAATAGAGGTGGTTAATAGGGTGCTAGGTAACCTTCTAAGGTGCCTAACCAAAGAGTATGGACAGACATGGGACATGGTTATCTCACAGGCTGAGTATGCTTATAATGATAGTGTGAACCGAACCACAGGGAAGAGTCCTTTTGAGATTGTGTATGGAATGCACCCAAGAGGTATATGTGAGCTCAGGGATCTAGGAGCTATGGAGAATAGGAGTGGACATGCAGAAGACTTCACTCAAACCATGAAAGAGATTCAAGAGCAGGTAAAGAGGACAGTCACCGAGGCTACACAAAAGTTGAAAGACAAGGTAGATATGTCAAGAAAGGATTTGCAATTTGCAGTAGGAGACTATGTCATGGTTCACCTTAACAAATCCAAGTTGCAGATGAAATTGTAGATGGTGGGACCATGCAAGGTATTAGCCAAGTATGGGAAGAATGCATACAAGGTGGAGTTACCTACAGATTTGGGAATTTCACCAGTCTTCAATGTAGCTGATTTGATTAGATACAAGGGATCAGTCAATGACATGGATCAGACCAGTAGGAGATCTTCAAGGATGTAAGCAACATACCCTTACCTATTCAAGACAAGCTTCAGGCAGAAAGGATCTTGGAGTCAAGGGTGAAGAAATCTACAAGGCACAAAGTGTACATGGAGCATCTTGTCAAGTGGAAGAACAAACATGAATCTAAGGCTACATAGGTGGATGAAGCTCAGTTCAAGAATTAGGGTATTGACCCATCTCTAATCTCTCCTCACATTCCTTAAAAGTCTGTGCAGAGGGGGAGAATGGTGCAGGAGCACCCCATAGTTCATTTAGGAAGGTTAACTAGAAAGTCATCAATTAGCAATTTGTCTTAGATCAAAGTTAGCATTCTCCTTCTAATTCTTGAACTTGTGCCTTAGAGGCATTTGAGAACTTGTATTATGTTAGTGAAGGTCATGTTGACCATTTGTTAGTTTTGAATTTGGCTACAAAGATGTTTTATGACCTTGTAGACCTTCCTAGGTGTTAGTTTTCTTTAAAAGTTTGCAAATCAGGCCTAAGGAAATCCACAAGTGGCCATGGAGTAGTTAGGCTCGAGCTTAACTGAATTGAAGAACCTATTTATGGTGTTCTCTGACCTGTGATCAAGGTTGGAAGCTTTTGTATTGCTTAAGACTTCAAAAATGTTAGTGTGGACAATGAGAGGAATTGTCTAATTTTCTGTGTTTGCTTTGAATTATGTGATCAGGAGCAATCATGGCTCTTTAATTTTTTTTAGTTTTTAGTGTAGCTATGTTCTAAGCTTTGTGTGGTGGTAATTAGGTTGCGTGATCAGTTTTCAAGCATTCTTTTAGTAGTTAGTTCATTTCTTGTAACTGTTGTTCTAACTAGCAGACTGTCAAGAATGGAGAACTAGTCCACGTTCCCACTATACCTGGTGTACGAGATTTTGGGGATTGGGGCTAGAATCCATGTTTGTATATATGGTAGATTTAGGAGAGGTTAGGAGTTAGGGAGTCACTATGTAAGTCTTCTCCTAGGCGAGCTTGACAGTGCCCGGCTAGGAAAGACAAGAAGTGCAAATCACTTGGTTTGTAGGGGTGACCTTTCCTTGTCAATTCACGTGGTGGAAAGGTAGATAGGAGCCTTGAAAAGGCTTGGCATGAAGGAGGAGACTTCACCGGTCCATTTGAATGGAGAACAAGCTGACAGTTCGCTGTGTGGTTAGGAAAACCTAAACAAGAGACATAATTTACCAAATTGAAGGTCCAACCTGTGTACGGATAGTTGAGGGTTAAGACCTTGAAAATATTGAAGTGATGGGCATTAGGACCAAGAATCCATAGAAAAGATTTAGGGTTCTTTGGGAAAGTTTGGAGAACCAACCGGTTTTCTCAGAATTGGAGACCTAATTGGGGCTCTTGGGCTAGTAGCCTTTTTAACCCTAGATGAGGTTTTGGTAAAAACGATGAAAAAAGGAAGCAAGGTGGAGTTTTTAGAACCAATTTTTGATGGTTTGAATTTGTTGGAATCATCCCCACACCCCTGCAAAGATCAAATTGAGAGTTGAGGATGGTTGGCCTTTAAGGTAGAGTAAGGGCTAAGGGAAGAGTAGAAGCATTGCACCAAGGTTGGCTTGGTAGATTGGAATTGAGATGATAGTGGGGTTGGCCAGGAGAACCAGGGGTACCTAAGCAAGCATTAGGTCCTATAGGTTAAGGTTGTGAATAGGGACACCATAAGGATCTTCTAAGGTGAGACCCAGAGCATGGAACAGTGATTGTTCCATCCAACCCTACCCTATCAGATAGCTTTATTTCTATTGATGTTTTTATTTGACACTGTAAACTAAAATTAAATTTAATAATTAACCCAACTATCTTGGAAGGAAACTAATTTTTGAGAGAGAATTTGATAACCTCAAGTCTTATTTTTTTTTTTAAGCAAAAGGCATAATGCCTATATATATTGATAGATAAAATGTATAAAATAAGTCTTTTGTTCATACTAGCCCTATCACATGCTTCCTACACTCATAGAAATTATTTTGAAGTTATTTACAAAATCTAAAACTTATTGTTTCACGATCAAAAGCCTATACTATAGCCATTGTCAAGCCTACAACTTACAAAACCAAGCTACTTCATACTACATCTTGTAACACCTAAACTTAATAACAAAATACTCTTAAGATTAATTCAAAACTTGAAAGACCCCTTTCTTGCTACTCAATTTCCATGTAGTATGGACTTTCCATATCACAATGATTAATTGGAGCCCACTTTGTAGAAAAATTCTAACCACCATGTAGTTGAGCATCACCTCCCCATTGCTGATTTGAATTCTCACTGGGAAATTCGCAAGGCACCAAATTTTGTCCACCTTGTGCTTGTGCATGTGCCCAAATTTTTAATTCTAAATTCCCACCATATTCTTCAGGCGGCAACTCATTCAAGTTTAATGAAGGATAACCTAATTCTTCTTCCTGTTGATTACCCACTGTCGAAGAACTTCCAAAACCATGAACACTGGCTTGAGTTGTGTTCACGAATTGATTTTGATTGTGCTCAAATTGGTTTTGAACTCCAAGAGCTACAGACTGTCAATCTTGATGAACACCAAATTGTTGTTGTTGGCTGCCTGGCTCTGATTTTTCCTGAAGCTGATCGACTTGGGAATCCATTGTGTTAGCTTGAATCTGTGGAGGTTCGTGCTCATGCATTAGCAGGGCCATAATTGCTTGTACTTTTTCCCTTGTTCTTTCTAGAACCCCATCCTCAAATTCTCTTGAGTATCTTCTAAGTGTTACCAACATGAAAGTTGAATCTTGCAAAGGCAAAGATTTTACTATTGCAAAAAAAATATTTCGGTATGTTGACTTGTGAAGAAGAAAATGCCTGGGAAACAGGCCACCCACATACTCATGACCTTTCCACAAATGATAAGCTTGACATGCTTTATTAAAAACATCCCATTGCATGAAATCTTCATTTACAACCTTTATGATCAATTTCTCAACTATTTCAACATCTTGCAGCAAATCCATAATGTATGAAATGAAGATTGACAGAAATTGAGAAGGATAAATTACCCTTTTTACTTGAGGCCTTATAATGTGTTCTCCTAGAACTCTTTTTATGTGCTTCTTAAATGTTTCACAGTGATCCTTGAAAACCAAATGAAGCTCAACCTCCCCTATTTCTTCTGTAATTGGCAACTCCCATTCTTGAACTTGCAAAAAGACTTTATAGTTCCTGGGGAAGAACTCCATTAACACTTGCATACACAGTCCAGAGGTGAGGATGATGCACAAAATTCACGTCTATTTGTGTTTCCTGTGCTAGTAAATAAAACCAACATCAAACAATTGAATTTGCTCAAGAAATAAACTTGTTATGTTAACAATGAATGGAAGCGAACCTTAAAATAGCATTCAGTCTCATTAAATGAGACGTCCTTAACATACAAAACCATATTTGCTTCCTAAAATGCATCGTACTATTTTTTTTTATCTAAGCTAACTAAATTTAGCAAGATTGTTATACAAAGTACATTTGCAGGCTTAGAATGGAGTTAGACTGGCTTAATTTTGCAAAACCAATCCAATGTGTTCATTTTTTGCCACCAATTAATACTTTGTACATCGCACACATGTGCAATATTTATTACATATTATGCCTTGAAAATATGCCTACACCTGTAACCTGTGCATAACACAAATAAGTTAAAAAAGAAAATTATCGGCTTGAGATTTCATCATATCTATGAGTCTTTGAGTGGAGAATGATTTAAAAATCTGTGCACATTTGATTTCCTTGCATCCCAACATGTGCCACATCGTTTACGGGAAAACTAAACACCATCGTGACTGAACTGAATGATTGTACACCCCCTAATACCTTGTGATAAACTCTTAAAAATGATTAAAGTTGACACAGTACTGACATGCTATCTAATTGGATTTCCATATAAGCCACGTTTCCATTAGGCTTCTCCTTATAATGATTATACACCTTTCTTTGATTAGACCTTCAATTAAAATGAAGAGTAGATGTTGAATACATTGAGCTTGTAAACTATTTATTTTTAATGATTTTGAATTACTTGATATGGGTTTCCATCAAAATCATTAATTACAAATCACACCTTTCTTCTTTTTTAAACAACTCTTCCAATTTAGGATGAATTTTCCCAATCTCTACCACATGAGAATATATTTCCTGAATCTAATCACAGCCAAAACTTTCCAAAAAATCTGCCATTGCATTACCTTCTCTGTATGTGTGAAGAATTTGATAGGACTCAAATTTATCAAGCATAGACCAGATTTGCTTTATGATATATTATAACCTCCAATTTAGCAACTTGCGCTCCTGACAAGCATTAATTATTACCAATGAATCCCCTTCTAGCTGAACATTAGAAATATTACTGTTAAGAGCCAATTTTACTCCTTGAAGGAGAGCTTGAGCCTCTGCCAAATTGTTAGTACCATCTACTAACTTATAAGATTTTGCACTAATCACCATACCTTGATGATTTCTAATAACCACCCCTACACCAGATAGACCTAGATTTCCTCTTGACGCTCCATCAAAGTTAACCTTGTATGCCCTTGAAGGTGGTGGTATCCATATAATTGAACTTCTATTAATTTTCTATAGAGGCTGGTGTAAACTACCTTTGAAAGGAAAAATTATGAGGGGCCAAGATGATAATATTTTGAAATCCCAATCTATAAAATTTGAGCCCACATGTTTACATTACGAACATAAGCATTTATAGTCTTAGATATAGATTGTTCTAAATTACTCAGAACAACTTGTAGATTGAACTTCTCTTTTCTAAAAACACTCTTATTTCTCGCCCACCAAATAGCCCAAACTAGAGAGGAAGGAATAATACTCCAAATACATGCAAATAAAGAAGATTTGTATAATTGAGGCTAGCTAGTGAAGACATGCCAAAGAGAATTAGGAAGTGGATTCTTCCATTGCATCTTTGAAGCAACATAACACCAACACGACTGTGCCACTGAACATGATAGGAATAAGTGGTTTACATCTTCAAAGACTTGATCACAGAGTACACATTTAAAAGGTTGAGCAATTCTCAGCTTTGCAAGCTTATCACTTGTTAATATTTTATGCTTTATTGCTAACCAAGAAAAACAACCAGCTTTAGGCAACACTTTTTCATTCCAACAAAATTTATATGCTCTCTAATTCACTGCTTGGGAATATTTCTGAACAGTTGACTTGTAACTGTCTTTTACCATATAGGATCCTAAATTTTCCTTTAATCGTAGTAGCCTATCATATTTTTGGGAATTGTAAACTGATCTGGTTTCCAAAATTGACATTAACTAGGATTTGACAACATTGTCTACTCCCTCCTTGGAAAAATCCTTCCAACTCACTTTGCCTGATAAAGGATCTACTTGATGAATATACTCTTTTACCTTCACTCCCCACTTTTGTGTTAAGATATCTTCCACAAGTTCACAATTTACTATACTATTTAGTCCAGGAGAACCATTCTAGGAATCCTTCCAGAAATGTACTTCCTTTCCATCATTTACCTCCCAAGTAAGATAAGGTAAAATAATCTTCCTGCATGTTATTAAAAATTCCACATTGATGATCCTGTAGGAGGATTTGACATAGTCAAAATCCTTGATGGATTTAAATTGTCTAAATACTTGGCTTGCATGAAATGACACCACTTTATCCATGGCTTTGAATACATTCTCCAAACCATTTTGGCCCCTAAAGCCATATTTCTTTCCAGTAAATCATGTAAACCGACTCCACCTTTTGATTTCTCCAAACACATGGTTTCTAGGGAAATTAATGGAATTTTCTTACTGTTATCAAGATTTCCAGACCAAAGAAATTTTCTAATCAACTTATGAATTTGAATGATGATTGTCTTTGGTGATTTCAAGATAGACATGAAATAATTTGGAATTGAAGAAAGCACTGATTTTACTAACATAATTCTTCCTGACAAAGTGAGTCATCTCCCTTTCCATGATAAAATTCTAGCTTGAATACTTTGAATGATCTTTTTCCAATAAGTTAGCTTATTCTTACCTGCAAAAAATGGGATGTCCAAATATTTACAAGGAAGTTGTGCTTGCTGAAAACCTAACAAATCCACTATTCTTTTTTCAAGCAAAGACTTAGTATTGAATACATAAAATTTTGATTTACTCTCATTTATCTTTTAACCCGAAGCTCTTGTATATTTATCTTAAATCTCTTTTATATACAAAGCTTCTGATATAGTCGCTTTACCAAAAAGAAAAGTATCATCAACAAAAAGAGAATGAGTTACTGATATGTTAATGTTTGGAATACATATTCTCTTGATATGACCCTGATGATGAGCTTTAAGAATTGATCTACTTAAAGCTTCAGCTAAAATAATGAACAAAAATGGAGACAATGGATCACCTTGATGAACCCCTTGTGAAGAACCAAAAAAACCCAATATAGAACCATTTATCAACATTGAGAACTTAGCACCTAATAAACATGACAAAACCCATTTACATTATTTTCCTGAAAAATCAAATTTTAGTAGCACTTCCTTCAAAAAGGACCAATCAACCCTATCATAGACTTTCTGCATATCCAACTTAATAATCATAGATGCCAATTTATTGAACGCAATTGAATGTAAGACTTCATGAGCTACAATTTCTCCTTTAGTTGTTTCTCTACCGGGTACAAAACCCCCTTGCTCTTCAGAAATAATTTTAGAAATAAGAGGATGCAATCGAAGATAGATGGCCTTAGTAAAGATCTTATATATGGTGTTGCAAAGAGAAATAGGTCTGAAATCAAAGAAGGTGGAGGGGATGTAATCTTGGGAATGCTAGAAATATTAGTAACATTAAATTTTTTCAACATTCCCCATGTCTTCCTTGACTCTTCCAAAGCATTTAGAATATCATAACCCACAAAGTCCCAAATTTTTGGAAAAAAATAGTTGTAAAACCATCCGGCATGGGTGCTTTATCAGGAGACATTTAAAAAACCACCTCTTTGACTTCATTCAAAGAAAAAGGAGAGAGTAATCTAACATTATCCTCTCTTGATAACAAACATGGAATATCCTACAGGAGCTCTTCTCTATCTCTAACTGGTTGTTCATTAACTTGAGTACTACTGGTGAGAAGAGAAGAAAAAAAATTGATACCTTCATTTTGAATATCTTCTTCTTTTGTAAGTAAAACCCCTGTTACACTATAATGGATTGAAACAATTGTATTTTTTGCCTTTTTAACTTCCGCTGAAATGTGAATTTTTTTTGTATTCCTGTCCCCATGTTTTAACCACAACTCTCTTGATTTCTGCCTCCAATAGACTTCCTCTCTCAAGAGAAATTCCTTCCAATCCTTTTGCGACCTACTCTATTCTTAAAAAAGACTAGAATCCAGACCTCTGGAAATAATAAGCTCATTGACCTCTACAAGTCTTTTATAGAACAGATCTTTCTGCTCAAATACATTTTTAAAAACTTCTTGGTTCCAAATTTTTAAATGTTGTTTGACATGATCAAGTTTTTTATTTAACTAAAACATTCTTGAACTTGAACAAAAGGGTGCATCGAGCCACCATTTCCTTAATAAATAAACTCTGGATGTCTGAACCACATTGATTCAAATTTGAAAGAAGAATGAAATTTTGGTTTGGAAAATTTTCCCAACAAATCAAGAGAAATCGCAAAATGATCAAATGCTACAAAAGGTAAAATTGTTGAGGAGAAAGCTACACCACACAAGGACCAATTTGAAGAAATTAAAAACTTTTTTAACCTTTTTGCAATTTGTAGGAAATTTTGCCTCTTATTTGTCCAAGTGAAACAACCATTTGGAGGGATAATATCAACAAGAGCATTATTTTGAATGAAAGAAGCAAAAAAAATCCATATCTTTCTTAAGAGGGAAAATATCTCCCTTTTTCTCTAAAAAACTTTTGATAGCATTAAAATCCCCTGCTAGAATGACTTACCTTGACCCAACACCTCTAATTTCTGATCCAAATTTACCCAAAGTAATTTCTTACCCAAAGAACTATTTGGTCCATACACATTCAATAACCAGAAAGATAATTCTAAATTCTTAACCTGCATTACTTGCCAATTCAATCCAAAAGAAATGTTGGTGATGCTTATAGAATTAGCATCCCAAAGCATAATCAAACCTCCAAAAGCACCCTAAGCCAGAGAATGACTAGCTTTCCATTTAAACCAACTTTTATTGATAAATTCAAAAGCATCCTCTGAAGTTTTAGTTTCCTGAAGCACCACTATGTTAGCCCCACAAGAGTCTAATTAATTTTTCACTTGGACCCTTTTTTCAAAGGTACTAATGCCTCTGACATTCCAAGATATAATTCTCATTGAGACTTAGGAGAGCAACATGCTCTCCTAAGTCTTTTATATTTTACATCTAATGTTGACTGAATACCTGCTGAAATTTCTTCTTGCAACTTGAAAGCTAAAGATTTTATACCCCTCTTAACAGGTGACTTTTTAAAATTTGGAGACAAAGGGGTTTGAGAAATTAAAACTGAGCAATCATCATCCATAGAATCTTCCACACCAAAAACTTTAGATGCAATATCATCTATCATTTGATCACCAACTGACAGTAAGGCTTCATCAACAAATTTTTCTAACTCCATTTCTGATGGAATACTTGAAACTTGAGTTTTTGGTAAAATCAAATCCTGATACTCTTGTTGGCTGACATTTTTCTCAACACTCTGATGATCAAATATTCTTAGTGACTCATCACAATTATTATGAATGCCCAAGGTTAACATTTAAGAACACATATTTAATTTTTGAACATTAACATATTTGAAATCAGGTACAACAAGATACAATGAATGCCAAAATAAATTGATTGGTGAAAGCCAATTTTTACACCATTCAGGTATAGCAATGAGAGTATTTAAACTGACACTTCTCGAACTGTTGGGGGCCAAAAAAGGTGGAAAAATAAATTGCAAAGAAGGAAAACTACTTGATACAAAGCAAACCATTTATGAGGAAACTTGTAAATCAATCTTTGAGCTCCAAAAATAATTTACATTACAATGAGCCTCAACTTGGTTAATAGCAAAATAATTGAATTTCTGAAACGACTTATAACAAAAATCCAAGACAGATAACCTGAAAATAGTTTCAGTAAAACTATTTATCTCCATGCCAGAAGAGGTACAAACAATATCTAAAAGACAGGACTGATATTTTATAGAACCCACCTTTGCCGATACCAAATGCTCATCCTTCAAAAGCACACATTTTTTGAGAGGATGAAGTAGAAAGTGATAATTGAAACAATACCGCTTAGGGTCCTCATAAACCAATTTTTGGCTCCACAAACCATGAATTGACTTAATGTCAATAACAAGAGGAAGGATTTTAGTGACATCCATAAGAATGCAAACCCTAACTGGAAGAGAAGGATTAGAAAAAAACCGCATATCATGATGCAAAAAAATCCCCAATTGGTTTCCCAGAATTTCAATAATATGTGGCTCTTTGTACTCCAACAGTAACCCTTGAAATTGAACCCAGAAAGGAATAAATTTTACTTTAGCTTGGGAAGGACAAAAATTTGGCATCCAAAGCATGGAGAATAAACCATGCCCCTCACAAATCAAGGATTTTTTCCTAAAAACAACATTTCTATAGTCTTTATCATAGAAAATGACAAAAAAAACCATCTCCCTTATCTAAGAAGAATACTTGGTTGGCTCCCACCCAATGCTAGAAAACCCAACTCTTCAGAAAAGCCAGATCTGGGGAAAAATTCCAAAACTTACAGATCAATGCTACTTCCTTGAGATCCTGAATCTGAGGGAAAATCATATCCTCAGGAAGAACAATAGTAACATGGTCATTAGGCTTTTGATGCTTAGGAATCGATGAGTTGTCGATGCAAGCCTTCCTCTGCTTCTAACCTTTAAATTGCTATTGCTCTTGAAGCTTAATAGGACCACTTGAGTGTGAAACCACTGAAGGCTTCTTTGAAGAATCAAAATTGTTGGGAGGGGATGCTGGAGATTGCAAAGGAATATTATTGGGAAAGGATGCAAGGGACTGCAAAGGAATATTATTATGAAAGGTTGCAGGATAGAAACGAGATTTTGGAATGAAGGGAGATCCAAAAATATGAATATTATTAGGATAAGAAGCTGGAGAGGGATCAACAACAACTTCGGCATAAGATCTTCTAAAAGGAGAAGAAAAATCAGACGACTCCAATTCAGACCCACAAATGTCAAAAGGGGATTAGGATTTACACAAGCATTTTCAAAGGACGTCGAGGCTGAGAGGAAGAAACCACCACAAAATTGGAATTCCGAGAACCATTTGCATCCCAATGAGAGCCATTGTGTACCCAATGAACACCATTGGAGGGTTGAAGAATTGCAGAACGGGAAGAATTTTTTGAAAAAATCATGTTGGCGCTAAAATTGCAGACCATTTCTTCAACCCTTCTTTTGTCCAACCTCAAGTCTTGTTATCTCTTGATGTGTGGATACATTAATTGTTAATTATGAATTTATTTAGACAAATGGAATTGCATATTGGAGTTTGAAAATAGAGGTTAAATTTTAAAAATAACAAGATTTATGTATTCAAACTCTAAATGAGTGCACCATGGTCTAAAACCTAGTTATTTCTAGTCTTATTAAAAATTTAAACATCTAATCTTCTATTTTCATGATGATTTTTTAATTTAAAATTTGTTTTTAAAAGAAATAAAAAATAAAGGGTTAGTGAGAGTAAGGTTAAGAAATACTAAATTTGAATTTTTGTTATGATTATTGGATGAATAAGTAGACAAATTATTAGTTAACTATCCTTTATTTAACTAGGTCCATTATCACAACATCATAAAGAAAGTGCAAACAATTGGATTTTTAAACTAAAAAGAATAATAAAATACCCAAAAATGGTGCAATTCAATGATACATTTCATAATAAGAAAAGTAAAGAATTTATATTATCACACATCACAACTTACAATTAGTAAATTTTTAATGACCTAAATTGAACATCCATCACATACTCATTCATTATAGTTCATAAAACAAATCCACTACCAAGAAAAAACCATGGAGATTCAAAATAATAACTCTTATTAAAAAATACCTCTAGTATTAATAATTTTTATCTTAAAAATTATAATTGATGTCCCTTTTATAAATGAAGGTGCCAAGACTTGGATACAATCCAATGGTTAGGAATCATCCATCATTGATGGCAAAGATTTAAAAAAATAGAATATTCTAGCATCAAAATACTTGTCGTATGTTATATAAAATTTGTATTTGAGGGTCAATATGTCTTGTACTTTAGAGTAAATTTGGTATCTAATTTTAGAAGTGAGGTTAAAAGTAAATTTGGGATCTAAATCTTGGATCATTATAAACTTCTACATTTGGTTCACTCAACCTCCTCATTATTTTCTACAATAACTTATTGGTTCTTTTCCTCTTCTCTATGTCTATATTTTGTATATTTAGTTAATGATTTACTGATGGTATCCTTATCAACTTCTTGTATAAACTTGCATTTAAAATAGTGAGTTTCAAATGAAGAAAAATCTCATGTATATATAAACCCTCTCTTTTGAAAATATTTATTGTAGTCATTGAGAATGTTCTTCATCTCTATGATCTTGTTCACCACTTCTAAATAAAAAGTGCATGCTTGATAGTCCAAATTAGTGAGGATAATATTTTTAAAATTATCTTACACCTTTGTCATATCCTTTGGATCATCATATGGATTGAAGGATGGGAATTTTAATTATTCAAGTAATGTTATATACTAAAATTTTATGTCTATCACTTGGCCTCTTTTCTTAACCATTTCCTCCATAAATTCCTTAATTAAATGTTCTTCTAACTTTATGGTTCCAATCCGTATTATTATATGTATGATTTTTTGAGGATCTAGGATGTTATCTTTTATCAATAATTGATCCTTCATTTTTTATATAGCTAATAACCTCCATCCTTCCTCGCATGATTTTCTTTTATTTTCATTATATCGTTTTTTTGGAGAGGATTTTTCTTCCCACTGGGTTTTCTCCTTTGCTCCATTTGTAAGAGATTGCATTATCATTTGTAGATGGGTACCTAAAATGGCCATGCAGTCGGGACCCATCATTGCATCTTCATTTGCATCATTTGCATAATAATATTCTCCCTAAGTTGCACTTATGGGGGTGTTGGCGTAATTAATTATCTAATTACACTTACATAAGTTTACTTAGGTTATGTTTCTAGGTTGCATTTACTAGGTGATAGGTTATAATGGGGCCTTGACCCTTTGCCACATGTTTAGGATATAAGATTCCTTCTAGAAGTCTTATCTAGACTTCACATTCTACTAGGTGGCTAGTTAGTTGTCACATGCCATAAGATTATAACACATGTCAACATCTTGTTACATACTACATCTCAACCTTTCCTATATAAGGAGGGTTATTGTACTCATTTGTATCATACTTTTATCATACTTCATACCTCATCATTTGATAGGTATTAATATCAAGCAAGATCATATTCTTGCATATCCTCTTGTGGAAGGTTTATTATTGTATTTGCAGGTGTTCTTGGGCATTGAGCTAATCTTTAGCTCTTACACTTATTTGCAATCACTCCTTAATTTTTCAATATTATATTGTAGGCTTTTGGTATCATCCTAAGAGTTAAAATATTGTTCAATTATTTTCACACCTTATTCAAAAATTTGATTGATCCATTCCTTAGTTTCTTATATAATAATTTCATCTTTTCTAAGAAGGTTGCTTCTTTTGTGAGATGATGATGGGATCAGAAATGTGGTGCAGAGCACCATAGTCTTTTATGCTAAAATGTTGCAAATATTAGTTTTTTGTGATGTGAAGTCTTTTTGTTTTTAATAATGTCTTTGAGACCATTTATTATGTTTGTTAGAGGTTTGGAGTCATTTTTGGGGTCAATTGGGTGAAATTTGTAAAAGTCGCAAAAAGTTGCAAAATTTGTCAAAGCAACTTTGCAATTTTTGCATTTTCTATAAAAAGGGGGAAGTTGAACAACCAGGTTTTCAAAAGATGGTTGTGAGTGTTTAGTTTTATTTGGTAATGAATTAAATATCATTGTGGAGGAGAAGAGAAGGTTTTGTTGTATATTTAAAAATATTGAACATCAATTGAAATTCTATTTTCTTGTGTTTTTCCAAAAAATTTATTGCAACAGAAGGTTGTACAGCTTAGTATGGCCTATTGGTGATCTCTCATGCATTAGGATTGATGAAATAGTGAATATTCTATCATCTGAAATTATTTTGTTTCATTTTCATTAAAATTGAAGGGATTTAGAGCATTTTTTCTAAAAATAGTTAGAAAACCTAGTTTGTGAGGGTTTGATTGGAGAAAATGAGTTTCTGACCCATTCCATCAGTGAAAAGGTCTAATAATTGGTGGAATGGGTGTATATGGGTAGGGTTTTGTGTTTTGAGTGTTTTAGGAGTAGTGGAAGGTGATAAGTGCAAGTTTGGGTGATGCCCTAGTTGATTGATTTTATGTTTTAGGCAAATAAGGTGGGTAGGGGTTAGGGGTTGATGAAAAGCTCTTGGTAAGTTGATTATGGTGACTGAAAAAGTTCAGGCAGGCCCTATTTAAAATTTTTGGAGTCTTGGTAAAGCAAGTTGAGGTCTAGGTTTGAAAACCTTTTTTGGGACCTCTCTAACCAAGCCTAATTAGGCATAAACCTAGGTGTAGCAGTCAATTTTTGAGGACTTTGTTCTAAAGTAACCACCCCTACAATTAATATATGTTTTCAAAGGGATTAATGGGTATCTAAAATGGTGAGTTTTTTTTTGAGGTCTTTCTAAGAAATTATGTTAGAGAAACCAGTTATGGGGTGCTACAAGGGAATTTGAAGTTGTGAGAGAAACCCTCTGAGTTTGGGTTCTAAATTTGAAAAGTTAGTTTTATTGAGTTGGTTTGTATTCACCCACCCTTGCTCTACTTCTAATTGGTATCAAAGAATAGGTAGGTATGTAAGTGAGAAAGTGTGAAGTGAAAAAGAAAGCAATATGCCTCCAAAAAGCAACACCATGGCTAGGAAAATGAATGAGATGGAAGCGAGCACTGCAAGAGAGATTAGGAGGTTGAAGGAACTCCAAGATAGGTTGGTGGAATGGTTAGAGGCTGTGGAAATAGGCTAGAGAAGAGGTATGGTCATAGATGATGATAGTGACCAAGAAGAGGAAGGGGAAAAGGAGAATCCCCCAAAAGAGACTCAAGAAGAAGAGTTGGATTTTGATAAGCAGAGGATGGCCAAACTACTAAAATTAGTCAAGGAAGATAAACACAAGGTGAAGATTGATTTACCAATGTATGGAGGTACTTTGAATCAGGAATAGATTTTGTATTGGATTGAAACACTTGATAACTATTTTGAGTGTGAAGACATACCTGAGGAGCAAAGGGTCAAGATAGAAAAAAAATTTGAAGGGGCATGCCTTATTATGGTGGGATAATGAGAAAACTGAAAGGAGGAAGAAAGGAAAGTCAAAAGTAGTTTCTTGGGACAGAATGGTGGCAAAGCTCAAGGGTAAGTTTCTACCGAGTGATTATTCACTTGAAATGTATAAGAAACTTCAAGGTCTGAAACAAATAGAGATGGATGTTAAAAATTACACTATTGATTTCTCTAAGTTGAGCATAAGAACAGGTCACATGGAGGATGATGTGGAGAAGGTGATAGATATCGTAGTGGGTTGAGATTCAACATTCAAGATGAGTTAACTTTGGAAAATCCAAGAACGGTTGAGGAATGTTATCAAATGGAAATAAGGGTAGGATAAAAGTTAAAGAGAAGACAAGACAAACTAACAAGGGGAAAAGGTAGCAATTCTAGAGGAAGGACACTTTCTACTTTAATTCAGTCATATGAAAGTCAAGATGATGCTAAAAAATTCCAAGACCAAGTTACTGATCGGAGAGATGAATTTAGAGGAGGTAGATCAAGCTTTAGAGGTAGATTTGGAGGTCAAGGAAGAGGCACTAGTGGATTCATAGGGAGGTGCTATCAATGCAACAAGTTTGGACATATAGCATGGCAGTGCAATGAAGGCCAAGCCTCTACTTCACATGGCGATGAAAGAAGCACTCATTTAGTGCAAGAGGAGGACAATGAGAGTGTAAACTCTCCATCACACATGTTGCTCCAAATGTTGGTGATTTGCTAATGGTAAAAATAACTCTCAGCAAAACATCTAAAGAAAAGGAGCCATCACAAAGAAGGACACTCTTCAAGAAAAATTGTAAGTGCTTGGGTAAGGTATGTAAAGTTGTAATTGATTCAGGTAGCACATACAACATGGTTTCAGTTGAGATGGTTGAAAAACTTAAGTCACCTAGGATACCACATGATACTCCTTACAAAGTTTCTTGGTTGAATGAGGGTTAATATGTTTTGGTAAATGGACAAAGTTGGGTGGAGTTCAATATAGGAGGGTATAAGGACATAATCCTATGTGACATATTGCATATGGATATATGCCATTTGCTACTAGGGAGGAATTGGCAATTTGATATGCATGCTATGTATGATGGGAGAAGAAATACCTATGAGATAGAAAAATATGGAGTTTCCTATACCTTGACACCATTGATGGAGGAAGATAAAGGATGAACCAAGAGAGATAATGTGATGATGGTAGGTAGGAAAGAGTTTATAAAGGTAAATGAAGAGGAGAACATGGAGTTTGCAGCCACTTCTAAACATGGAGACATTATGACAATAGACTTGAAGAATGATTTGATTTTGAAGGGAAATGATATTGAGTTGAAGGTCAAGGATGAATTGATTTTGGAGATGCTAGATTGGTTTAAGAAGTATGTTACCATGATGGTAGAAGAAGTGCTCCGTTCATTGCTTGCAAAAGAGGATAGTGGTCATTTTGTTTCTTTCAGATCAGAAGTTGGTATTCCTGATCAAGCAACAGTCATAGGGGTAGAATATAAGATGGTAGAGATGAAAGGTAAAGGTGAAGAGGTCAAGGAGAAACTACAAAGGAAGGTGGAAAATTTCAAGCATGCACCTAACGTGCAAACGAAGGTGTTAAAATGCACAAGACAACTGAGAGGGGGGGTGAATCAGTTGAACTGAATTATTTCACTTTAATCAATTCCACTTTATCTTCAATCTGTTATTAAGTGTAAACATGAAATGTAAATATCAAAAAGAAAACACCAGAGACACCAAATTTACATGGAAAACCCCATGAGGGAAAAACCACGGTGAGGATTAACTCACAATATAGTAGTAATGCAATGTCGAATACAAAGGCTCACTGCCAGAGGGCTAACTACCAGAGGGCTCACTACCCAAATACAAAGGCTCACTACCCAGATTAAGGGCTCACTACCTTGAGAAGGACTCATTGTCCAGAAAGGGAGGCTCACTACCTACAAAAAAATAGAAAGGGATAAATGAAGATCCACCACTAGGGTTCCACACATTCACAGCTTCATCAGACGATTGTAGATTCCATTAGCTTACTGCTTTTAGGAATCTAACACCTTAAAGTACTGTTGCCTCAATTTTCTCTTCTACTCTCTGCTTTTTGCACTTGTTCGCACACTTGATGCACTCAAATCGAAAGATGGATGGATGATTACTTCACTTCAACTTGATTTGCTTTTATACCATCTTCAACCTTATAATCATTCACCAAGGTTGGCTATACCATTTCAAATTACAAATTCAAACTAGGTCGGCTACTCAACATTCCCGCGGTGGATACAAATGTGAGAGGACCAATTATCTATTTAATTTAGGACCCAAAAGACATCTTGGATCACACACACGCTTCCTCAAATCAATGCAACAACTTAATGTAACGTGTAGACACTAGGTCAGCCAAACCTAATGAAAACACCAATGATCTTTGAATTACATGCATCTCCATCAAGATGATCACATGTGGATCATTCAACACACTTCACCAGACATATTTACATCTTTGAGAATGCCTCAGATACATCCACAACAAATCCATCAAACTTCATTTACAAAAAACTCTTCAACAATCCAACCGAACCAACCAACAAAATACGAGAGCTTTGGAGTAGGTCTTTCGGAGCACCAAATCACAAGAAATTTTGTCAGACCACATAAACCATCAAGAAGAAAAATCTCCCAAATTTGGAAGATCTGAAACCAAATATCAGAAGACTGCAGAGCCGAAACATTTCTCCCAATCCATAAACAAATAGTTCTGGCAAACCAGTTCACATACCGGTGAAGATATCTTTTACTCTCCATCGAACCAAAAGTTGAAACTCAGGATATATGATCCATTAAAGCTTATGAACACACCTAAAGATCCACACATGCATAGGATCAACACAGGAGAAATGCAGAGCACAATACTGGAGCACAGTCAGAACATATTTCAACACTACTTCACAACTATAACTTCATAAATATAGCTCCATGTACTCTAAACACTTCTACAGTATCTCAACTATACAAATACCATTTGCAATCAACCTATATAGTGTTAAAATCAATGAAAACATTAA